>JANHZT010004186.1:110587-121415 GCA_032468215.1 Stegonotus admiraltiensis | reverse complement strand
CAAAAACGAATAGTTTTTTTTTAAAATCAAATTGCAGGAGAAAAGATGAAAAAATTGCATTTGAGGCCTAACAGCAGCCAAAAGCTTTGCCACTAGCTGGTATAACAACTATTTAGCTTAAATTAGAACAGGAATGAACATCTTTCCTTTCCCCTTTCCTTCTTGTGGTTGCATGCCCTAAGGCATAAACTGTCAGAAACCAGGTAAAATGTATATAGTCAATTACCTTAATTTAGGTACTGAATTAAGCCATTTTCTCAGTTTCTGTAAAACATTAAATCACAAGGAAACAAAAGAGAATAGGTTATTCGCTAATCATAAGAAACCTGAAACTGAAATTTAAACTAACCAAACCTAGTCTGGCATATAGATGAGGCCACTAGGCTTTTAATAGTCCTGGTTAAGTATGTTTTATGAATACAGCCACATTGAATATAGAGAAAATCCACTGATGAGAAATCAGAGGCAAAACCAGGCAGATTCCATGCCTTTTATTTATATTTTGCCATACCTTCCACTATCTTTTTCTCAGTCTCAGTAGGTGGATGGAGACCATCAAATTGCTCTTGCCAGGTGTGAATTGTTTGCAGCTGAATGCACAGAATTAAATTTAGGTTCTGACTTGTCCACCTCTGGTAGAACACCCATCTCCAGATTGATTTCATAATAACAATTTTTACTAGCTGAATCCCATTTTCCCCCTGCCATTTTTCTTCCTCTCTGAAACTGTTTGTTTAAAATCAACTTAGATAGGATAGTATTTCCAAATGTCCTTTTACTAGTGTGCTGAGAAGTTCTTCAGAACCAGATGTCAGGCTGACTTGAATAATCCATTTCCAAATAGGTTATATTTATCATCGACGGCACCAAAATAGTCCTATGATACTTCAAGAATGGCATGCTTATTACCACAGAACTTTTGGATCACAATTCATTTCATCTGAGACATGGGAAATAGGATTAAAACACACATTCGGTTATTGTGAAGAAGAGAAAAATTGAAGGGAGAGAAATTATAAAGGGGGAAGTGAGAGATAGTGAGAGTTACCTATGTGACCACCCACAAAGAGCTGTAGATATTCTTGGTTTGAAAAATGAAGTAGTCTTGGTTGTCCTTTGATGTGTAAGAAAGAGTGGTACATGAATTCCAGGTCTTCTCTATGCTATGAAAATGGTCTTCAGAATTCTTTTGCTTGAGAATTGTCACACTGAGTTTTGAGATAATGTCCAAAAGCAGTGTTTCTCAAATTTGCCAGCTTGAAGATGTATGAGCTTAAATTTCCCAGAATAAAAGTGGATTCAATGAGTGCAACAGAATGAAGAGCTGGCAAATAGATCAGCTCTTCATAATACCTCTCCAGAAAAGGAGAGGGCTTGAGATAACACACAAGTGCTGCAGACATTTGCTTCTCATGAGGTGACCACAAGACAAAGTCTTTGGCAGGTTTAGAACTCTGGAAGATGAGGAAACTCCAAGATCAAACTTGATTTAATGCAAAATATTACTATAAATATTATTTACTGGACAATATGGTAGTCCTTGCTTAGAAAAATGTATAATTTAATTTTTTTTTGCCTCTGAAATAATAAAAGAAGAGGAAAAAGAAATAACAAAGGAAGGGAAAGAAGATGCATATATTATTTGTTTCAAAAATCAATAATTGCATTAAATTTCAACTCTACCATAGGATGTTTGATTCAAAAGTCAAAGAATAATACTAACTTCATATCTACTGTCTGGCCATATTAAGTTATGCTGCAAATGCCCTACAAGTGATGGAAAGACTCTGACAAATCTTGGTAGAACTATAGACATGTGGATCTATCACCACTAGTGTTTCTTCCAACAATGATGGAGTTATAGTAGTTCTTAGGCTTCTTTTTTTCCCCATAGAAGGATCTAAGGCTCAGGTTTTCTTTCATACCACTCTGGATTTAACATAGTTAATTTTTTTTTAAATGTAAGGAAAAGGCCTATTTAGAAGCTGTTTAATCAGTCAGATTTTAGAACTAGCAGTCAACCCAACAACTAAATTGTTTCTCATTACCTTCAGGGTTTTTCAAGCTTTTGTGTATGAAATTTTTGTGTGAAATTCCAAAAGGTGACAAACCAATGTTCAATTACTATCATCAGACAGATATCAAATTCTACTGACCAAAAAATTTAAAAAAAATCAAGAAATGAAATGAGTTGGGCATTGTGGCTAGAACAGATTCATTCAATGATCTCTTATAGCTGGCCTGAAAAACATACAGAATTCATGGCAGTATTGTCTGCTTCACAATCAATTTTCTAGCCAATTATTATTGTAATGTCTTAGGTATATCAGCAACAATTAATAGCAAAACAATAATATCACTATGCATTTGTTATCATTATGCATTTGTTTATTATTAAGAAATAATAATTGTCGAGAAAACATAATCTTTAAAATATTTCACAAGTTTAGATAAACCATAAGAGTATGTTTTCCAGAAAAAAAGATGTGGCTTTGTCCATATAGACCTGAACTCAGAATGGCTTTTGAAGAAAATTCACGTTTTTCAGCTCCTACAAATATTTGTCTTACCATAATTTAAGGTTCTGGGTTACCATATGGGAAATATGGTGAATTGGACAGTCTGATAACAAGAAAAAGAACATATTAAATTGTTTTGTTGCTATCTGTCTTTTGAAAGAAATGATGTGTAGGAATGAAAAATTAAGTTTTTTAGTCTATTTATATAGTAGATTTATTACCATGGGTAAAACATTTATTTTTAAATAGATACTGGCATTCAATGAGTTCAATTTCTTTTTTGCAAAACACACTACTTACCATAGTTTTATGAAGACATGAAATGCTTCCACAGCATGGGGTAGTCATTCTTCTAAGTGCAGGTTAAAATATGTTAATAATTGCAAATAGTATTCTACTATTAGTGAATTTACAGAATGATGTTCGGCATTTATATAGAATAATTAGAAGATGTTTATAACTAAAAACCAAATGCAAGATTTTTTTCCCCTAAAGAATAAGGTCAACCATGATCAGAGTCTGGTATCTTAATTCCACATTTTTAATTGAACACAAAATATTATTAAGCACCCCAGAGCAATTATTGTGCTGTATTTTCTCACTTGGCACACAAATTAGTAGAAATATTGTTAGATGAATAATGGCAAGCAATTAAGTGTATTGTTTGGTTAAGGAAGAAAAATTAAAATATGGAAATAAAATCTCTTTAAATTTGTAACTATGAAATTATTTCTGTCATTTCTTAAAAATATTTTTAGTACAGCAGGCTACAGAAAAAGGAAAGGCTATGTTTTTGTTCAAATATACCTACTGAAATGAGCTATCATTGATCTGTATTGGGGCTGGAGATTTACTTCATTTATTTATTTATTTATTTATTCATTATTTTGCCAATGAACCAAGATGTGCCATGGGTGAGAAAATGAAATAAGGAATTCTATCATGAATATGATAAAAGCCAATTTTTACAGGAATGATAGAGGAGTATGTTTTTAAAAGCAGAACGACAGGTATATAGTTACACTGAGTTGTTGCTGCAAATTCCATCTAGTAAAGCTCATTCAGTGGACTTTTGCATGTCAGAAATCAGATTTTAAAGTCAGATTTGAGTATTTTTCTCTCAGAAAACCTCCTTTCAAGTAAAATGCTCAATCACAACTCATCAAGTTAGTGTTGATCCTTAGCAAATATCTAGATAGTCGTTATTCATGATGAACTGTCTAAACCTACCCCTTCAGATTTCCCAGTAGTGCATCCATTGCCACGATAAACAAGTCAATGTACTTTGCTGGGGGTTAGCATTTTATCTTCTTTCCTTCCACCTTTCCTACCAGGGTGGACGTCTCAAGTATCTTTAATAAATGACATATGCTTTATGCCACAGATCTAGTTTGTCAAGAGTCAAGATTCAAAATTAAGGTTCAGGTGTTATTGGATGTTATTGTATGAGTAACATCCAATAATATTGATACATGGCATCCCCCACCCCTTTCAGTTTAAATATTTTCAATATGTAATCATTTCAGGATTTGCAAAAACCAGGCAGGAGAAATGGTCATCTTGATGTTGATAAACTATCAGTGTCTACCCTTATTGACCATGATGCTTAGGAATGTATTAGGAATTGTAGTTAAAAAAATATGGAAGAACACATATTCTTCATTCATGATGTACTCCAAAGGAGATGCAAAGAAGGGCTTTCCCTGGAGACTGTATATTTGTAGTATAATTGTCTTTCAAAATTGTTCATGCTAACATTTCCAGGATACAGGATTGTAATCAGCTCTTTCCTTATTAGTACTTTCTATAATTCTTATCAGGTATTGGAAGGCTGCCATTCACTAGAAGTTACCATTTATATGCTCTTTAGAGTAAAGTATGTCTTGCTAACAGCTTAAATACGTGCTGTGATATGGAGGTGATGACACTTTAACTACACACATGTGTTATGAAGCTAAAAAACTTGAGAGACAATGTATTGTACAAATGGACAAAAATAACCGAGAATATAAGAATGACCTCTTGTTTCAATGTCACTGATTTCTAATCTCCACAAAGTAGTTTACAAAATGAACAAGGACACACAGAGAGCAAATTGGTTACTTCCAGCAGCCAAGCTCTGTTTCTACCTCAAAGTGGTCATTATCTCTAGGTGTGTTTAAAATTGACATTTTAAATATTCAAAGCTTTCATGTTGGTTTTTGTGGAATATTTGAATGTCTCTCTTTTAGGAAAGGAGAATACTTGATTGCTTTGTCTTTCAACAGTCAAGTTTTAGAGTCTTGCTTTGTATTGTGAAATAATAATAATAAAAAACTTATCCAAAGAGGCAGCCATTTTTTCAAGAGTCCAACTCTTGCCCTCAGATTAACACCAGATCCTGACTTGGCTGAACAAACCATTATTTTGGCTAAAGGAACGTCATAAAAAATAATGGTCTGAGAGGAACTCATGCCAATCTGAATATTTGTCAACACCAATCCTTTTATTTCAGTGAACAATCTAGATTGAACATGCTCCAAATACCAGCATCTGCAGATTAGATTCCAAAATAAAAGCAGCAGAAACAATGTTTACAGATTCAAGCCTTTGTTCCCTTACACGATTGGGAAGAAATGCTGTGCCATATACAGGGATCGGATTCGGCCAGTTCGGATCAGTTTGGGTGAACTGGTAGTTATGGCCAGTGGCTAGGCTCACCCACCTGCCCTGATGCTATCCCATCTTATACAATCGCTGTACTTTTGGTGCAGTGTGCATGTACGCAAGGCGTGCGCAAGCAAAGCAAGTGTGTGTGCGTGTGTGCTCACATTCTCGATTGTGGGTGAACCGGTTGTTAAATTATGTGAAGGCCACCTCTGGCCATATACTATAAAATAAGTCTCAGTGTGTTTAAACACATTTGTTCCATGCCAAGCATTATACAGAGTCAACCATCATAAGTTGTAAACAAATAAATACAATATGATTAAAACCTACTTATCTGGCAGTAGTTTCTAGTTGGAATTGATTAATGCCTTCCAGAATTATGGAAGTTATAGGTAAATACTGCAATAAATAATTAGAAATCCAATGCAAATTAGGAAGTTGCAAATAGAATACTGTCAGTCCAGGGATGGGTTCTACTTACCTTTATACCGGTTCACATCATGCAGTTGGCCTATGATGACATCTGGGTCAGTGGGCGGAGACTCCCACCAATTTTACTACTGGTTCTTGCGAACTGGTCCAAACCGGGGGGTAACCCACCACTGTGTCAGTCATAACAAAAGCAAAGACCAGCTACACTGATATACTGTGTAATATCTCAAGCTGAACAAGAATTGTTGGAATCTTAAAAGGATCCGGCAAATTGAATAGTTTAAATGAGAGTAATCCACATGCTTTAATCATGAAACAAGAGCCTAGTTCCAAGGAGTAGAAAATACATTTCCTTATATTTGTGCAGAAAGCAAATTATTCTCCTTTTTAATGTTTGGAAAGAACTGAACTGCTGTTTAGAGAAATCTTAATCTTTGGAAGAAAATGGGCCTTAAAAGACCATGGTAATATTTTTCATGTTCCCAGATAGCAAATGAAATAAAACTGACTCTGCTTGAAAACTTACGCAGCTTTATCCCCTATTAGTATTTCATTAAGTTTGCCAAAATGTGCTTGTTCATTTAAATTTGCATCAATTATTTTTATCTGAATAAAGATTGGTGCAGGTCATGTAAGAACCATTTATAGTCCCCAATCAGCATGTCGATCTTAGCCCAATTTCAACCCCTTACCAAATTTAGAACTTCTTTACTTTTAGTAAAAAAATATTATTTTATTCAGTGTATGGCAATGTTACATTAGCCAGGAGACTATAGTGCTAATACAAAGTAGTTGTTTGGCTGCCAACATTTCCTAGTGAATTCTGTTTGTGCTCGTGCATTATCCAGAGTGCACCATAGGAGCAAACTAGTTTCACATTCATAAGGCCATGTCATCCTGAACTTTTTTCACCACCAGTGTCACTCTGCCTTCAGGTGTCACATCCAGGCTTGTCCAGTACTGGTCAAATTCATACTGGTGCTCTAAGTGCCTTTTTCCCATCAAAGTGGGTACCTATTTATTATCTACTTGCATGTAACATGCTTTCAAACTGCTAGGTTGGCAAAAGTTGAGGGAAGTGATGAGCGTTCACTCCAACACAAAGTCAGAATACAAACCTTCTCCAGCATCATTAAGCCACGGAGCCATCGCATATATCAAAATATTACATTAAAAAGAAGGAAGAGAGTGATGATCAGAAAGAGGGAAATTGAAAAGCTGGGGTAAGAAGACAGGAAAGAGGGTAATAGCAAAAAAGAGAAAGGGACCTAAGATGGTGCTTGTCATTCCTGAAGGAAGCAGTCATTGGACTGAAAAATACAATCTGCTATATTTGCTTTGCAGTATTAAGATAGAAAAAATTGAATCTAATTAGTATTTTTTATCACTGAAGGGGTAAAAAAGCCCTAATTTCTGCTAATACATTTTTATTCTCAAAGCAACCAAGTAGTGTGGCCAATGTATATCTAAAAATATCAGAATCCGTTTTCTATTTTTTTAAATCATAAGAAATATTTAAAAACCACTGTATTTTAGCTGACTATTGTTTTGGGTTAATAATTTCTTTAGGGAACAGTTAAGCTACAAATGAAGAGTTCATTTCATGTTTACCCAGTGTCAAAGAACATAAAATGAAACACAGAAAATTGCTCTGAATGAGGAGGAGACCACCAGTTTCATATCATAATGCTGGTGGACAGAGTCTAGTTGAACTGGATATGTATAGCAATTCATAGAATGATGTGGTGAGTAGGCCTTTATGTCCAACCTATTGTGGTGAATTGGGACAGTGAATGAAAAGTAGGGTTCAAACAGATAATAATTTATTTATTTTTTATTTCTGAGTGATATTGTCCATGTTTATTTCATATTCCTTGCTCCATGTTATCTTTTCCATAATGGACAAAGAACATTTTTATTGGATCTTATAATGTTTATGCAAAACAATTCTATTAAGATTATTAGGGAAGTTCAAAAAAGAATGTCTCCTGTTTGTTATCAGTGTAGCACAGTTTCTGAAATAATCTTTCCAGTTGAAAAATGAGCTTTAACAAAGGTAAATAAATGTTTTCTTTGCTTTATGAGACTTTCCGCAGTTCATTTTTTCCCCTTAAGAAGTTTCCTTTGCTAAAGGAGCATTCAAGGTTCATATCAGCTTTCTTTTATACAGCATGAGCCAAATAGCATCTTAAAAGCCCTCATCACCATTAGAAGCAATAAACAGTTATAGCTTTTTATGGAAAGATATATGAGGGATAGGCTGAGATGAGACAGAATTTCTCTTTCAGATGCATAAAGAACAATTTGGATGGTCAAATGTCTGTATTATTAGACTCAACTGTGGTTCCCCTCTCCCATCCCTTGGTGAGAACACAAAATGGTAAACTATCTGGGGGGTGGGGGGAATCAACAAAATGGATTAAATCCATTGTATCCTTACAATGCCGTTTATGGGATACTACTAAATAGGATCTGTTGTAGATAAACATGTTGTGGTTAAGCACCCAATCTAGTTAGTAGAATGAAATTAGAACATTTAAATTCAAGTATGAATCTAACTTGGCTTCAGTTTCTTGTATCAATCTTCATTATCATCTGTAACTTTCATCTTCTTGAAAATCCCATCATAACATTCTCCAGCAAGAAAAATACAATTGAATAAGTTATACCTTTCCTAGAATTCTTGCTATTGCAACACTTGCCATTTCTAAAGCTTCTTTTAAAGGTGATTCAAATAGAATGAATTTTAATAATCCAGCCTGAATGAGATGAAATCACGTATCCTTACCAAACAGAGCCACAGTTGGCACACTATCTTGATCTGTACAAACCAGCTGGGCATACATTGATAAACTGAAACAATATATCTGCTTTATTCTTTAAGAGGGAGAACTCACTTACAGAATGGCCAGCACAGATTTTTTAAAAACAAAATATCAATATTAGGCATGTACAGTAAAGAGAATGAAGGAATTTGGTGGCTCAGTGGCTAAGACCTGAGCTTATTGATCGAAAGGTCGGCAGTTCAGTGGTTCAAATCCCTAGTGCCGCATAATGGGGTAAGCTCCTGTTACTTCTGCCAACCAGCTTCTGCCAACCTAGCAGTTCGAAAGCATGTAAAAATGCAAGTAGAAAAATAGGGACCACCTTTAGTGGGAAGGTAAAAGTGTTCCGTGCGCCTCTGGCATTTAGTCGTGCTGGCTACATGACCATGGAGACATCTTCGGACAGTGCTGGCTCTTCGGATTTGAAACAGAGATGAGCACCGCCCCCTAGGGTCGGGAACAACTAGCACATATGTGCATGGGGAACCTTTACTTTTACCTTTACAGTAAAGAGAATCAGAATTGAAAACAAATGCAAGGTTCTCAACATTTCAGTGAGAGGAAAGTAGTGTAGAAATCTTTACAGAATCTAATGTGGAGCCTAATCTGGCCAGAGGAGGCCATGCATATCTGAAGGAAGACATATTATGTGAGAAGATAGAGTTCCAGAAAGGGAGAATCTCATCCTGACTCTGCCTTTCTTCTTGCAAAAAGAATAATCTTTTTTTTTCTGCAGAAGAAGAAGAAAGGGAAGAAGAAAAACAAAGTGAGAGAGAGTTAGAGTGAAATCCCTTTCTTCGAGTGAAAGAAAGGGAACCCTGTCTCTGCTTTAGGCAAGGAAAAGCTCTTATATCTGATCAATTCCTGTGTTGAGAAAAGGTTTATTTCAACGTGCTGAGTTTGAAAAAAGAAGCTCTTGTCGTGTCTTGATCAGGAACTTGTCAGAAATAAGACAGTTTTTCTTGTCTCAGGTCTAAGAAAGAGAGTCTTTGTTAAGGATTGAACAACACAGAGGGCAAGCCTGGGGAGAGTGGAACGAAGCTGACAGGTCAAACTAGAAAACTCCATAGAATTGAGTTATACACCAAGAACACTATCAGAACAGTACTAAAAAATGATTAATGAGACCTAAAACTATTTTATAGTTGATCATGTTCTTGCTGCTGGCAACCATAGATCTGATCAGATGAAAACATAAAAGTAAAATATGATTAGTTATTGTATTATTATTATTATTATTATTATTATTATTATTATTATTTCAATTTATATGATGCCTTTCTCCAGAGACTCAGGAGATTTGTATTTGAACTCCCCTGGTATATCTCAACAAATTTACATCCTTTCTTTGCCTATATAGTTAAGGGGAAATTTCTAATATTTTAATATAGCTAGTATTTGATTTAAACAACATTAGTTCTAAACAATTAGGTTTCTTATACAAAAGTAGAATGCATCTTGGTGAGGGTAATTTAGGTCATGCTTCTTCATGTGAAATCTTATCTGTGCCTCTATAAAATATGCAATTGTATATAAGCCAGCTAGATGAATAGACCTTCCCATAATAAGCAGAAGAGCTAAATAAATCACAGCACGTAGCTGTGAAATGCATGAAGGAATCTTAAATATCTATAAAGCATCTTCTTCTTTTGTGATTGGTTATTTAAGGATTTTACTTTCAAAGAGGAAAGGCATAAAATGATGATAGCAAGACTATGCCTGCAGCTGTAGGTCTACAGAGACTTGAGTTGAATTTACACAAGTGTACAAGGCAAGTACTTAAAATAACATTAACCTCTGCTCGACATGCATTGGAATGTCAAAATTGGTATGTATCTTTCCTTGAAGAGCCCTAGGAAGCAAGAATTGATAGTTACATTTTTTTTCCCTTTTACCCTCCAAGATGACTATTCTTCACAGAATTATGTTTTCAGCCATTCAGGTAATTAGCATTGGAGTAGAGCAGAAAAATAAATAAACTGTGATAAATGTTTCAGAGCTACAACTTTATAAACAACTGAGCCCATTTTACACCTCAGTGACAGATACCATTAGTATGGTTAGCACTTTATTAACACTGAAAATGTTAGGTAATTGTATTAGAAGAGTTCAGAATATAATTCCCACTATTATCAGGAAAAGGGATGCACCGAATAAAAAAATTCTAGCATTATGTACTCAAATAACCAGTAATTACATATACCTGCAGATTCCCAGGCTCATCTCTAAAATATAATAGATTTCTTTACAGTTTTCTTAATAAAATCCCTTTAAAACTTACTAGAATTCCCTCGTTTATGTATCTTTCCTGATAATCTGGAATATCATAGGCCAGTGGTAGGCAAACTTGGCTCTTTCACACCCTGTGGACTTCAACTCCCAGAATTCCTAAGACAGCCAAGC
>JANHZT010004186.1:60370-71906 GCA_032468215.1 Stegonotus admiraltiensis | reverse complement strand
AAGGGCGGTATATAAATAAAATAATAATAATAATAATAATAATAATAATAATTATTATTATTATTATTATTATTATTATTAATTTATTTATTTAAAAAGTATATTCTTGTTTGGGGAAGGAGCTATTAATTTGGCATGTAATGCAAATGTATTTCTGTTTGTTAGTTCAAACTTTGCAGAAACTGAACAAGACATGTCTTTTGGAATGTGAATTTATCTGAACTTTATAATGCTATTTGCCATGTACAGAGATAGCTTAAATTTTGCACAAAAATTCATGTACTTTGAAAATAATATAAACTTGCATCACATTGGGTAAAATTGTTTCCAAATGTCTATATCGGATGGAAATTAAAAGAATAAAAAAATGCTGTGATAAATTCCAAGAGTGTATATCAGACAGAAATTAAAACAAAACAAAATGATGTCTGTCTGTCTGTCTGTCATCTATCTATCTACAAGCCAAATGTTAGTGCTAACTTTAAAAAAAATTCTCAGGCTAATACTAAAAATGGGGGAAAGAAAAAAAAAATGATTAACCATAGGTTAATCATAGTTTACATAAAGGTGAACTGATATGAAATCCAGAGGATTATCACAAATATCAAGGCACGCAGAGCTTAAAACATGTCATAGATCAAAATGATAATTTAGACATGTGTAGTGTGGAAATATATAATACTTATTTCTGTCTTTTGACAACTTTTATGACAAATGAAACACGGAGGAACAGCCACCCTGACATTTCAACAATGATTTTTTTAAAATCTTAATTCTTATATTTTTTTAAAAAAATAACATAGTAGTGGCTGTGTATTTTTCTTCCATTCAATTGTGTCCAAATCTTGAAGATTGCTTGGACAATTTCCTGCAGTTTTCCTGGAAAGGTTTTTCAGAAATGGTTTGCCATTGCTTCCTTCTTAGGGCTGAGAGAAAGTGACTGGCCCAAGGTTACCTAGCTGGCTTTGTGTCCAAGGTGGAACTATAACTCCCATAATTCCTGTTTCTATCCTGATCTGTTAACCACTGCACCAAACTGGCTCTCAGTAGCTATATAACTTACCTGAAATAAACCCAACTTTTTCTCTCAATCAGTTTTTATGATATTGGTATGATTTTTTCTGAGAATCATTTATTTTGTTATTATTTGTTTATTTATTAAAATTCTGACATATGCTGACCATCTCACCTAAGTCACATTCTTACCTTGTGCCAGAAGAGTGCCATGCATCAAGGAGTGGCATGGGTTTCTAAGGGCATCATCATACCCATTCCCCAATCCATCAAAAGCTATTTGAAGACAAACACAGTTGCCTTTTCCTTGCAAACTTTGAAATACTAAGAACCAGCAGGAATCCCATCTCCCACTCTATGAAAAAAGAAAAATAAATAAAAATAAATTGATTGCATTCCTACCACCTCCATCCATAACCTGATTTCATGTTGCATGCATTTATCTGGTTGGATGCTGAAAACAAGTCAAAATGAAATCCTCCCTGTGGCTTCAAAAGGACATTAAGACACCTTGCCCAGGATCCAGGAAGCATGAAGCATGAACAACTACAAATGGGGAAATGGCAAGTTTTTACTGCCATTTCATGTACACTAAAGCTGGGCCAGAAACAAACAGCATCAGCTTTCAAACACAGCTGGGATCATAGAAGTCCAGAGCTACTTTTGAACTAGCAGCCTTTGTATTTTTCCTGACTAGGAACTTATACTGTCTTTATGACATCCCTAGCCATTGCTGAGGCAATATAAAGCTCAGCCTCATTTCTCTTGTATCAGCACAAGAACAAAAGTTGAACGAGAGTCAGAAGACACTATAAATCACGAGTGAGGAAAATAACCTGGTTTTGGAATTCAGCTCAGTAAACATTGTTCAAGGTGAAGATGTGAAGACTTTTTCCCAGATATAGTAGCCCTATCTGGGCAATACATTTGCTGCTACAGGGAATTCAGTTGAATTGATGGCATCACTGAAGAGTCATCCATATGTACAGAATGATTGTCTTGCAGTGGGAACCTTCACACCGTGCCCCCAAAAACCCCTTCTGACATGCTGAGATGGCATGATTGCAGCTCATGTAGAACCATTTAGATGCAAAGCTAGGCTACCTGTTGTATAAAAATCATGTATAAGATTCTCATTTCTCAACTCTACTCGTACGTCTGTATTTATATGTTCTCTACAACTGCTTTAGAACATTCAGATTTTTTCAATATGTTTCATATTCCCCAGAGTTTCTAAAATCCTTTAGGCAGTGGATATTTTACATTTAGATTCTACAAGAAAGAAATAAAGACATATCAATCTGCTAAAAATATATTCTCTTCATTATTCACTCTTAATATCTCATGTTGGGTTATGATTTGTGTTGTTGCTGCTGCTGCTGCTTCTACTTCTACAACTCCCCAGTGAAGTATTACTTTGACATGTTTGTGGGGCTTATGTGCTATGAAGAAAATGAGAGTTGTACCAGAGGTTCAACCATATTGGACAAGTCTTATTAGAGGAGCCAGACAAAGAGTGTCTCTCCCATCAATAATATGGTGAGACATAATTCGTAGAAACCCATACTGGATTGTTCATCACATGGGTCAACAAAGACCACACTAAGTTCTGAAGTTCTTGGACACCTGTTGACAAATGGGCTACAAGACTCAGGACTGTTGGCTGGGCAACCAGGGCCAGCAGCTGCAGGACTACTGGAAATGTCTTTTTACCTGGTGCAAATACTTAAAGATTAAAAGCAAAGAAATAATTATCTGTTATTACAAATCAAGACCACTGAGAAAAGGGTACCTGAAAAGAATGCACCAGTTCATCATTCTTTTCAAATACCATCTTTGTTATTCCTGATTCTGGATGGAAAGAACAGGCTGCAGAATCAGACTATTGTTTAACAGTCCTAATTAGAACTGGCAATGCCATCACTAAGTCATGTGACCATGTTGACTTATTCATTTATTATTTCTTTGTTAAATTTATACGCCACCCATATCACTGACAGCAAACTCTGGGCAGCTTACAAACATCATAAAAACAAAACTACAAAACATTAAAATATTAAATATTAAAATGAACAAAGATTAGATAAGTTTTTTAAAAAACAGAATTCCATGGAGTGGATGTGGGATCATCTTTCTAGACCACTAACCCCCTCCAATGTGGAATGTTGCTAATGTCCTCTGGCCATTTGGCAGAGCCAGGTTTTAAGGTTCTTATGGAAGGTCAAAATGGAGTGAATCTCAAATGGAGGGGCAATATTGCAGAGAGTAACCCTTCTCTTGGCCTCTTCCAACCAGAATTCCTTGACTGGTGGGGTCCACAACATGCCTATTCCCCTGGAACAAATGGGCCTGGCCAATGCAATTGATGTGAGACAGTTCCTCAGGTCGCCTAGACCCATGCCATAGTTATGACAGCAGTTCTTGGTCATTAAGAGCCAAGGTGGTGCAGTGGTTAGAGTGTAGCACTGCAGGCTAATTCAGATGACTGCTAGCTGCAGTTTGGCAGTTCAAATCTCACTGGCTCAAGGTTGACTCAGCCTTCCATCCTTCCAAGGTCAGTAAAAGGAGGATCCAGATTGTTGGGGGCAATATGCTGACTCTGTAAACTGCTTAGAGATGGCTGTAAAAGCACTATGAAGCAGTATATAAGTCTAAGTGCTATTGCTAAGTGCTATTAAGCAAGATGTCCTGTGACCATGACTTGCCACCGAGTGCCAACTTCCCCATTGATTTTGCTTATTGGAAACCACTGGGGAAGTTTATCAATGGCTATTATATGACTGTGGGATGCTGCAACTGTCATTAATGTTGCCAAGTGCCCAAATCATGATAGTTAGATCATGGAATGCTGTAATGGCCATTAGTACAAAGACAGGGCACAAGTCACTTTTTTCAGTGCTTTCATACCTTCATACAGTGATAAAACAAATGGTTGTTAAGCAAGAACTACTTGTATAGAAAATAATCTATCACCAGTCTGTATATGTCATGGAAAAGAATCAGGAAGTACCATATATTCTTACTGCCTGAAATATAGGTAGAATATAGAGGGTATGGGGCCCTCTAAATGCATTTGTATATTGTTTTCAGTCTATAGAACATTAAAAAAAAATATGAACAGAAACATAGTAGTTATGAAATTTAGAGATATCATATCTGGGTTGCCAAAACTTGATCTGTCATTATACAGCAAAAGACAGCCTGTATCACCCGGATTTTTGCAGCCCAGATCTTATAGTCCTAATAAAATAGCAACATTAAAACATGTGTTCCAGACAGTGTTAAGCAGTTAAATCCATAAATCTGATAAATTATAAGAACCTGTTCAACTTTACTTTTGAAATTGGCAGAACTTCAAATCACTTCTGATCACAAAAATCCCTCCAGAGAGATGGGTATAACAGACAATAGTTTCCAAGCCTGGTTGCAAGGCAAGAGCATTGAAAGTCACTGAAATATCCAAGTCTAGAAGATTGTCACAGCAGTTGTCATTTCCTCCTTGGGGCTGTTCTCTTCACTTTTCTCTAAATTCATCCCTGAGTTGGGATTCTGCAGCACCTGTTGTTACTACCGCCACATACTAAGTCAGATGCTGACTATTGGATCCTAGCATTTGCAGTTGGCATTGTTTGTTTTTGCTCAGTCTACTGCTGTTGGACAGAGAATTGGCTTCCCTGAGCTACTGCCTGCCCAATATGTTAGGGGGGGAAAATCTTCTTAATGACAAGGTCTGGAAAAGGAAAATGTTTCTGCACCAGTTTTGAAAGTACATGGAGACTGAAAGTTTTTGCAGGAGAAATGATGATACACAAAAAAGGAGACGCAAGTCTGTTTGTTTGTTTGTTTGTTTGTTTGTTAAAAAAATCTCTTCCTCTTCATTATCACTACAATACCATATTAGCCCAATTAAGCTACAATTCTACACCAAGATCATTCCAAATCTTTTTTTTTTAAAATAGTCAGATATGCTAATTTGGTATACATTCAAGTAATACAGTGCAAACCATCACATTTTCCACTGAATTGTAACCGAAAGAAATTAAACTAAAATGCACAACTGTTGTCATCTGTTACTTTTTCTTTTACTATCATGTGACTTTTCCTAATACATGGATGAATGCTTCAGGAAGACCCAGATTTCCTCCTATTTTCTTTTGAAAGAAATGCTTGCAGTGGACTTAAGTGGCCTGAATCAAATTGGGATTTACAGTAGGTTCCAGTGTCACTATGGGTTTGTCCTTCCCTGTCAATTTTCAGGTAACTTGCTGTTCCTATTATTTTCTTAAATTCGTGTTTTAAAACATCCATAGGAATGGAAACGTTGTATTTGCATTGAACAAAAGTGGTTTATAAATAATAGAAGAGGGATGGTACATCTCATGTTTAGAAATGTTTTTTTTTATAAAGAATGTTTATTAGAATGAGTGTAGAAGAGCAACAAAAATGAGTCAGCCAAGCTGTTTTAGGAATTCTGGGAGTTGAAGTCCACAAGGTGTAAAAGAGCCAAGTTTGCCTACCCCTGCCCTAGACCAACCAAGAGAAGGACTAAAAGTGAGATGATAATACTCTTCCAATAGGGGCTGTCACAGAGAAACGGGGGTCAACCTATTCTCCAAAGCACCTAAGGGCAGGACAAGAAGCAATGGGTGGAAGATTATCAATAAGAGATCTAACCTGGAATTAAGGAAAAAAATTCCTGTCAGTGAAAACAATAAGAGGAATGGCTTATCTCCAAAACTTGTGGGCGCTCCATCACTGGAAGATTTTAAGCAGAGATTGGAATGGACATCCATTTGTCCAGAATGATGTAGGAAGAAGACTTCCAAGGTCCCATCCAACCATGTTATTCTGTATTCTGTAAATATTTTTTTTAAAAAATTGTTTACAGGATTTTAACAATGATAAATACTTCTTTACTTTCCTTTGGTGATAAAATATGTATTTATGTAAGTAGAACAATATTTATTAAAGTGTTGGGAACTATGTAAATAATAGTCATTATATATTGACTAGATGGCACACAATTTATCTTGCTTTAACAGTGTTTCATGAATTCTGGTACCTAAACTGACATGCAGTCCTTATGTTTAAAATATGTGTTGCAAAGAAAATGGCAGAAGTTTGGAAAGCAATAAAATGAGTCCAAAATTCATTGTGCTGCTATATATCTGAAGATGGCATCTGTTTTCAACATATATAGATTATTGCTGACTCATCCAGGAGAAGAGTTTTCTGTATCCCATTTTCAATTTTATACAGAAAGAAGAAAAAAATACTAATATTGTGACTGGAAAACTTTCCTCTGAAATGTGATTCATCATCTCCCTCTAGGGATGATTCAAAGAACTCTGGGAAATAAATGAATAAAACATGAATCAGAAAAGATTGGATTGTTTCTGGGCACATCCAGTATATGTATGTCAATATTCTAGTATATGTTATAATACCATAGAGTCATTTCAGTTTTCTGGGCATCTTTCTTCTGCTGACTTTTAACCCATATTTCATGTAGGCATTTTCAGGGTGGCCTTAATTCTTATATAACAACTTTATAAGAAAGAAAAGATTCTTGCTTGTGGGTGATGATAACACACAACATTGCAACTCACTAATTTCATTGTGTATAGTATTCCATGATATCTTCATTGATTATTTTGTGTCAGCTTTGTTAGATTATGACTTGTCTTGGAGGACTGTCAAAACAAAAGCACATAGATACAAATTGCAATAGTTTCTCAGAAATGTTCTCCTTTGAACACCGAGTGTCAAGTCTGTGAAATAAATTACTTTTGAATACTTTAGTAACAGATGTCTGCCATCTTGCTTATCACTGAACAAGCCACATTTGAACTAAACAGCCTAGTATCACATTGAGGGATGGGATTGCTGATTGAACACAGGTGTAATGGTTGATATACTGTCACAGAGTCTGACATTAACCTAAGATCTTTGTTGAAATACTTATTACTGATGGCACGGAATGTAATTGCTAATTTTCTGCCTGAGTGGTTACATATTTTCTCCAATTCTTAAGAGTTATTCATCCTTTTCCCACTGCCCATTTCTCAGAGTTTAAGGCAGATGTGTCATTGGTCCACGGACCAGTAATTGAACCTGTCACTTGCAATCTACTGACTTCATTCCTCAGAAATGTGACTACTGCTTCATTCACCTTCTTGCTTATTTTTTTTTCCTTCTAGGAATCAAATGTCTTACTTGAACCTGAAGCTAAGAGATATTCATTGCTTGCCTTTAGAGATCTCTGATCACCAAGCAAAGAAACCGGGAGCAACTTTTTCTGATTGTGGCTTTGCATTCATCGTGCAACTCTGGCTCCAAATAAGCTGCCCTTTCCAAGTCTAATTTTAATAAATGAATCAATCAGATTGTGGGATTTAGTTCAAAACCCAGGAGACTAAAGTACCTCAGAGGCTGTGACTGCACAAAATTCAGACATACCAATATTTTTGTCTAGAGTTAATCCCAGCAGCCGCCGTGACCTTCCGACTGATGAAATAGAGAGAGCTGAGGAGTTTTGATGCCTGGTCAATCAGGTGTTGTTAACAATGCAATCTCCAGTGAACCTTCTTGTTGAGTTATTTTCAAAAAGGCCATGTGTAAAAAATGCCTATATTTATACAGTATTGTGTTAACTTCACAAAGGGAGGGGAATGATAAATTTTCAGGCATAAAGCTGCAGCTGTCATCAGCAATGCTCACTAATTTTAATCAAAATGTTTTCAAAGCAGCAGTCCTGATTTAGGGCTGAACATATGTTATACCCACTCCCTTCTTAAGGCTATTGTGGAAAGCAATCAACCAAGGGGAAAAAAAACTCTTTAAAGATGTCCAATTCATATCATTTAATGTCATGGCATATTTATATTAAAATCCTTTCCTCCAAGTCCACTTTTTTGATGCCAAATGGTGGTACTAAACAAAGTTGCTAGGCTGGATGACAGCTCAGTTCTTCCATGTCTAAATTACAACTCTCAATTCAGTGTGAAGGGACCCACAGTGTCCTTACTTACTTGTGATCAAGAGGAGTATCATTAGGTCTGAGGGGACCAGTTCATAGTTGACACAAATTCTGTAGGAATAAATATTTGTGGCATACATATTCTGCCAGTGTTCTTATCAATTTAAAAGCATGTATATCTCATTTTTATAACATCCATGAGTATAAAATTAGGTCAGGTTGTCCAGTCTTGTTCAATCTGAACATGATTATCATATCAGTGTGATGTTGTTGTTTTCTTGATGGCTCTTGTTTGGAAACCATTTTGTTTTATGCACTTGACCATCCCAGAAAATGTCTTTTCTTACAAAAATAATTAGGTGACTGAAAAAAATATAAAAGCAAGCTACCTTTTGCTGAGAGCATCTTGAACAAGTTATTGCCATTTAAACTTCCTTCCTTCCTTCCTTCCTTCCTTCCTTCCTTCCTTCCTTCCTTCCTTCCTTCCTTCCTTCCTTCCTTCCTTCTTTTTTTTTTATACAAGACGGGAGAAACTGCTTCTTTTGAATTCTCTGTGGTGCAAATTGAATTGGAGAACAATCACACCCTAGGAGCTAACAAAGAGATTGTGCTGGATGTCACTGTCATTCTCAATTATCTGATTGCTGTTTGTCAAATGGTTTATGCTGAGGAGAATCTCAGTCCAGGCTTTTGATTCTACATTCAATAGAAATTAGAGGCATCAGGTTCCCTTTTCATTCCTTAATGCCAACCAAAAAGCAATACAGTTTCTCTGTTCAAACACACACACACAAAAACAGTGGTTCACAAAACAGCAGAACCACAAAACCTTCAGGAAATAATAAGTGAAGCTTCATTAAATTATACAAATATCAGGGGACTTTCCTATCTATAATACAAGATGCCTAGACAAGTGAATATTTCCAAGATAAATATACACCAAGTATTGGTGTGCTGATCTTTAAAATGCTTCATTTTAGGACCACCTGAACAAAAAACCCCTCCACATTATTTATTTTATTCACTGTCTTATAACGGAGGGGAAAACACTGTTAACGATTTTTTTACTCTTTATCAGATGGAAGATATGTTCCTTGAAATGTCATTGACAAATGGTTTTAAAAGTCTATATGGTATGCTTTTGTGTCATAATTGTTTGCACTGATGCATTTTAAAATGAATGGTATGCTTTTGTGACAGGAGAGATGGCATGATAATTAGTGAAAAATTAAGTGGTGAAAACTCCACAGCAGAAAAGGTGGTTGGTTTTTCTAAATCAATCGTTTTGCAATTGTCTGGAAGTTAGCTGTCTAGGGCAGGTGATGTATTTGGGGTGAAATATCAGTACTTTCTCTGGGGACAGCTCTTAGGCAACATGTGCCTTCCAGGAATGGGAGCTATCATTCAGCACCACGATATTGGACAGCTCCTTTCTGAGAGGCATTTTTCTGACGTCTTTATCGTGGTTGCCTTGCCATTATTAAGAGTAACCTCTTTAGAAAAATAGTTTAAGAGGAGATATCCGTTGGGTATCCATTCATACAAAACTTAGGGAACTATAGGCTGCCTTGCAAAGTTTGTAATATTGTACTTGTACTGTACAATCGGCCGTGCAAGTTTCATGCAGACTGGCTCACGGTACAGATCAAGGGCTGGAAAGAATGTTATACCAAGTCAATAAATTCTTGGCAATGCCTGATGTTTGGCACCAAGCAGACCAAAGCCTTTGGCACCGAAAAGTCTTTGCAATGTCATGTTTGATGTGGTTGGTCTTTGGGGCTTTCAACAGACATGGTACTTATTGGCGAGTGTTACAAACATGTTGGCAGGAGGAATAGGACAGGAGGAAGTGATGCTGTCAATACAGAATACCATCAGCCACTTTGGTGAGTATGTGTCATAAAGACTGATGCTATATTTGTTTAAAGGCTTAACAGAACCACTCTGGAATAAATACTTTGGAGAAGAAGATGTGGTTGGGAAAGCCTCTTTTCTTAGATTCACAGGGCACTGGTTTCATCAGAGGAAGATGATCACTCGGCTCAGCTACAGGTAGGGGTTTTTTTTGCTACCTTTCTCTTTGATTTTTCAAAAGGTAGACTCAAATAAATAGATGTTTTATTAAAAAAAATACAGGGTCGTAAGGTATTCACTAATGTTGTTATTTGTATCAGTACAATATTCTTTGTATATCAGATCCTTCCCAGGTTGATTTGTATTTTAAATAGTAATTGGGTCAGAGTGCAAAAAGTAAAAAATGTGTTTTATGAGTTGTGGATATTCATTAGACCTGTGTCTCCTTCTTTCTACCATGGGGATGATGGGATAAAAAATAGTCCTGGGGATGTTTGTCCAAGAAGCCTCCTAAGTTTTAGCAGGCTTAATCTAACATCAACATCCAGATCTTGCTTTATGCACCATCACCTGCTGAGCTAAATCATCCTATACTGAAAAATTTACCCTTCTTTAATAATGTAAACTTCAAGAATTACGATCTGACGAAGTAAGCAATGATGTAACCTGTTAGATATCATCCTTTGTAGTAAACACTCAGCCACTAATCAGGGATGTAGCTGCATTGGACTTAAATATTCCCTTTTAGCTTTATGAGTGGGTCCACATAACATGTTAAACTACCATCATTAAAACCAATCAGAGTAATTTGATTCAATGTGGTTTTGGAAACCCAGTTGTTGTTTTAGCAAAATGTATGAACGTTGGGCCATCACGTTGGGCCAAAAGACATTATACAAACCCAGCAATTGTATTTTGCATGATCAATGAATTCTGCCTATGATTTCTTTATTTCCCTCTGTCTTTCTTGGTAAGATGATCATAAGGCCCAGTTTTGTGAAAAAATTTTTTTTATTCCATCCGTTTTCTGGGGCGCTGCTGACATTTGAGCTGTTCTCTAAAACGTCGTTGGGAACATTGTGAATAATAGTATTTGTAAGACAGATGAGAAATTCTGAGGATTTGTTTTGCTCTAAACCGTCTATGATGTATATGAAAGATAGAGCCAGACTTTTCCCCCACATGCTGGTTTCCTGCCAGAAGGATGCTGTTTATGTTGGGAGAATTCAGGAATATGACTCCTTTGCTTCTTCAATCTGGGCTAATCCATAATTAGTCCATCTCCATCCGCTGTCTCATTCTTTGTAGTGTGTGCAATACTTCAAAAAAAAAATAAAAAAAATAATCAGAAGCAGAGTGGCTGGCAAGAAATTCAGAAGGGAATTAAGCAAGCCATTCTTTTAGCTAAATTGCCACATGTAGCCTGGTTTACTTGATTGCAAAGTATTTGTATCACAATAAATGTTTTCCTTCTCCCTTTAGTGCATTCTATTCAAGCAAATGTATTCCTTATTTGCTATTATATTCTATCTGAACCTCCTTTTTGTGAATGGAAAAGCCTCTCTTGCCACAGTTTTTATTTTTATATTATTATTATTATTATTATTATTATTATTATTATTATTATTATTATTTAATTTAATTTAATTTAATTTAATTTAATTTAATTTAATTTAATTTAATTTAATT
>JANHZT010004184.1:57379-73336 GCA_032468215.1 Stegonotus admiraltiensis | reverse complement strand
GAGTCGAAGAAGAGAGTGATCTGACCATGACAGGGGTTCTATAACTATATCCCCTAAATCAAGATCACTCAACCACTAAATAAATAAAATTTACGCTGGTGGGTTGTGCTTTATTTTGTGACGTGTCCTTTTCCCATTTACAGTTAACATAGTATTTAAGAAAATTCAGTGGAGTAGCGATTTTGATAAATTCCAAGGGCATATTGACTGCCATTTTGGAGACCAAAAGTTAGATCAGAACTTCAGGAATACAGCATTCTTAGACAAATGCTAAAGCCACCATACCCCAGTTTAGCTAAACATTGACGCTTGGGTTAGGTCTCTCTCTCTCTGTTGTCCTCAGTACAGTGCTTACATTTTTCACCCTAACTTGAATTCATTATAGGAATACCTATGATGGGCAGCCAACTTGTGCTATTGTCATTGAAAGAGAGTAGTACATCAGCATTCCATCAGCTGATGTACTACTCTCTATTCCTTCATCAGGAATAGCTTGAAGCTATTCCTGATGAACTGAATAAAAATATAAACTGATATGAGAAAATTCAAGTATATATAGTTGGCTGATTGGGGATTGAGGAGAGTGATAGGTACATTCCAGTACCAAGGGTACTGAACTTCAAATAGTGAAATTCAAATGCAAAAATAGCCAAAGATTAGTGCTACTTCAAACTTTTAATACATCGATTCTTCTGACTATGGCACCAGCATTTGGAAAATATCAGCTTTGCAAAAGTTAAAAATTGTAAGAGAGCTTCTTGTGAATATAAGGCATTCAATATAAAGAGTGCAATAGGGCAGAATGAAACCTGTACCCCTTAGCCATATGTGAATGAGAAATTAGTCATATTCAAAGTGATTAGCTGTATAAGTTTTGTCTATAGAACATGACTATGCTTGTTCTTTTAACAAGAACTCTTAATTTGATTAATATATGTAGGGCCAAAGGAAAATCCCCCACAGTATCCCTTTTGGTTTAAAAGGCTACATGACTACAAGTCTCACTTAACACCCCCCTCAAATTGCAATGATCATGTGGAATACTTTGCTTCTGTTGCTCCTCTGTCTCACAGATATAATAGAAAATCTTAGTAATCCATGTTAAATATATATCAGTAATCCTGTATAAGTGAGACATTGGTAGCCAAAGTGTATCTCATCTGAGAGGTGTCATGTTGGGAAAGAGTCAGTGGTGGGTTGCTACTAGTGGGTTGCTACTGCCACTGCAGTGGTGGGAGACTCCGCCCACCTGCCCGCAGAAGCACTGTGCGCATGTGCACAAGCAAACTGGTACTGATGGGATTTGGAACCCGCCCCGGAAAGAGTATTTAAGAACAGTTGCAGGAACTGTTTCTAGCTTAATGAAAAGAAGGACTAGGGAAACATGATAGCAGTGTTCCAATATCTCAGGGACTGCCACAAAGAAGATGGAGTCAAGCTATTCTCCAAAGCATCTAAAGGAAGGACAAGAAGCAATGGGTGGAAACTAATCAAGGAAAGAAGCAGCTTAGAACTAAGGAGAATTTTCCTGACAGTTAGAACAATTAATCAGTGGAACAACTTGCCTCCAGAAGTTGTGAATGCTCCAACATGGGACGTTTTTAAGAAGAGATTGGATAACCATTTGTCTGAAGTAGTGTAGGGTTTCCTGCCTAAGCAGAGGGTTGGACTAGAAGACCTCGAAGGTCCCTTCCAACTCTGTTATCCTTATTCTGAGACTGTAAGGGGAAAGGAAATAATTGGTCTTGTTTTATAGACTCGTTTTGTTTTTTTCAGCACTTCCTTTCTGCGGATGTCCCAGCCAAGCCATATTTGGTCCCAGAGAGAGAAGTCTCCATGTAGTAGAATTATAACTTCTCTACCACCTGCCTCATCTTCAGACAGTGATTCTGGCTGCGCCCTGGAAGATTATCCAGGTCCAACCACTGAATTTCCTCCATCAGAGCCAGTAAGATGCTTTCAGGTGTACATCTCTGTGTGATATATTATTTTTGGTATACGGTAAAATTTTCGTCAGGTCTGGCTTCTTGATGACTATACGCAGAAGATCATTTTTGTCTTCTTCAAATATGGTTTGCCACGACCTTACTCCAGGACGTTTCCCCCCCTCAATTTCACAGACAAGTGAAATTGTCTGGGATTTTATTTTGATTTCCTATTTAAATATTCACAAGGTTTAACCCTGCTGAGATTTTTTTTCCCCCAGATCAGCCTAGTGAACAGTGTTTTCATTTGACAATCACTTGGAGTTGTGACAGTAGCAAGGTTGGCTACTGCCTTTTGCTGCCTCTGGATCTGGGACCAAGCCCATATCACATGAATCTGTGTAAATATCAGTATTGCACACATGACCTTATGTCAAGCTTGATTCCAGGAAAGAAAATAATTTGAAAACAGGTGGATTGTAATCACTAGATGATTACAACTTGAAAATGTAAAATCACTTGAAGATGTAAACTCTCTGGCAGTTTTGAAGCAGTGGGTTCAAATGGAAAGATCCTGTTTCCATTTTGGGCAGCAAAAACTAATGGGGAGGAAATTTGAAATATGTGTAATACTTATGGCTGAGTAAGGCTGAGAAAAACTACTCATAATTTTCAGAATTGTGAAATGTTATTTAATCAGTCTTCTATTCTGAATTTGAAATTATCAGTATTTTCTCTGTCTGATAATTTATCATTTTCATACTAAAACTATAGTGAGGAAAACTTCACTATATCCTTGTATCTTCACTTATTTCTTAATTTACTGTATTTCCAAAAAATGTTTTTCTTCCTTTCTTTATAAATTTATTTCTGTTCATTTAAACAATTTTATTGTATAACATAAATAAACGTATTAGGAAATGTATTTTTTCAGTATTTATAATTTTCAGGAAAAAGGCTATGGAAAAGTACAGGAAACAAAGGAACTTTTTAAAAAAATCATTTTTGCCCAATTTTTCTGTTCTTTTGGTGAGGAGACTTCCCATCTCAAGTCTTAACTGCTTGATCAAATCCATATGCAGGAGGATAAGTCTAGCTTTTGCCAAACTCTTTTTCCCTAGTTTATGTGCTATACAATAAATTAAAAGTAAATTACCTCTCTTCCTTCTGTTGGTTTGTTTTAATTATCCCTTCATCTCTTAATGTGGGAAGGACCTCAGATTCTTTTATCAAGCTTAGAGAAAATGACCTGTAAGACAGAGGATAGTGCAGAAAACTCTCTTTCCCCAATACATAGAAATATCACTGTTTCATTTCCATCTCATTTACTTTTATAGGTATTACAAAGCAGTAGCTCGTTTTCATCAGCTGTGGTACCTGCTGCTATTCACAATCAGCTCCGTATTAAAATTCTCCTCTACCAGCTGCCTCCACAGGACTGTGATGTAAGCTTCTTAAAGCCTTACCCAGGGTTTGCTGGGTCTTTTTTTACTCGTGCATCACTTGACTGAAGAGTCCTGCTAAAACTATTTTCTTCTGCCCCTTGTTTGCACTGAAGAAATTATTTGGGCTGTCCATTCTTTTCAAATTCTAGTCATGCAGCTCCATCATCTTTCTAAAAAACAGCAATAGGAGCAGTTTTCTTTCTTTTTCTTTATATGGTAACAAGGAGAAAAAGTATCCAAACAAATGTTACAAACAGGCCAGTGTCACTTAGGTGAGATGGGTGGTATAGAAATTTAATAAATAATAATAATGCACTAACTTGGTGATTCAAATGCCTGTGGGGGAAGAGAGGGGATGAGTGATGAAATGTGCACAGTAACACAATTTTATTCTTCATGTTCTTACACGCAATGCAAAGTTGCATTGCAGATCATGACACGGTTTGCCATTTTGACATCACTGTGATTGGGAAGACACGTTTGTATGGCCTCTTGTGCCAGAATCCCACTGTTATATGGATCACCAAACTTATTTGCAACTAATGTTCTCATGAAGATGCTCTAGGACAGTGGTCCCCAACCTTTTGGGCACCAGGGACCGGTTCCTTGAAGAGCGGTTTTTCCGTGGACCAGACAGGATGTGGTTTCCTGTGCTACTTGCATTCCGTGGATGGGGCTTTGCTTATTTGTGTGGCCTGGTTTCTGGCATGCTGCGGACTGGTGTCGGTCCACGGACTGGGGGTTGGAAACCCCTGCTCTAGGATATTCTGGTCAGAAAGCTAGGATTTTATTGCTGTTTCCAAGAACTGAAAGATTTTTGGCCCACTGGAGTAAAGATAGATTCAATGTCTCTGTCTACGCGGAATATGCTATCTTTACAAATAAACTCTTTGGGTTCAAATCCACTAGGTAGTAACCAGCTTTGATTAAAGCTATTGTTGCAATGCTGTTCTAATGACTTAGTCAACCCCTATCACTTTCTTCTTCAATTTGGTACCCTCCATACAGGCAGGACTAACTCCAACATTAATGTCAAAATTAGCAGTCAAATATTAAAGAGATCACTAAATTGGGATATACTGCCGAGTGCCCACCGTGTAAATTTTTTCCTTCCAAATAATGTGTATTGGACAAAAATAGGATATAGAGAAAAGCCAAGCTGCAATCCTGTATCTATTCACTTAGGAATTAGTCGCATTTGACATAGTAGAATTTCTTCTGAGTAGATATGGATAGAATTCCAGAATCATGTTAGAGAAAAAGAGCTAAGAGTGTAGAGAAATGAGCTGCCAACTAAATATAGCATTGGAGTTTATTGTTAACATATACATGATACGGTCTTGACTAATAAGATAACTACATGCAGCAAGATCTTCATTTAAATATTTACAAGCCATTTTTTTAACCAAGCTGACCAAAGTCATCGAATAAAATGCAAATGTGAAAATAAAATTATGTCATTATAATAAATGCCTATGCAGATTCTCAATCATCTAGGCCATGGTTGTTCCAAAGGTGCTTTTCAAAAGGCAACTGGACTTCCTTGGTTTTTTTTTTTTCCCTTCAAAACATTTCGCTTCTCATCTAAGAAACTGAATGAGAAGCAAAATGTTTTCAAGGGGAAAAAAAACACAAGAAAGTCTGAAAAGAATCTTTGGGTATTACAATAAAACGTCAAAAATATTTGCAACTTGATCAACATATGTCTGTTTTGTTCCTGCATCTCAAATACACATTTTTATCTACATGCTTCTTTTGGATCTTGGCACCATTTTTGCTTTTTTCTTTTTTTTAATTTAAGGAGAGATATTGTCCATTCATCGGTGAAGAGGAAAGAAAGCAACTCCGTACCTTTGCTGCATGGCGGCGACAGGAATCGCTGGGACAGGGAGTTTTACGTCATCTGCCTCTCACAACTCAAGAGTACCTATGCAGAAATGTGAGCTATTCTTACCATGATATTGGACATATTATCAAGTTGTCTGGACTGATCTCTAGCCCTGTTTTCCTTACTTAGTGTGATCTTTGCAGTTACACTAACTTTGGATATGGTAACAGGTGCAGGTGGAAGTTGTAGGTCCTTATGTCGGAGAAGGTATATTTGAAAAAGATAAAGGCAGTGTTTACTGAAATCTTAGAAATGCAAGAAATGACTATATAATATTTGCACTGGTTGGAG
Source organism: Stegonotus admiraltiensis (assembly GCA_032468215.1). Classification (NCBI taxonomy): domain Eukaryota; kingdom Metazoa; phylum Chordata; class Lepidosauria; order Squamata; family Colubridae; genus Stegonotus; species Stegonotus admiraltiensis. The sequence continues at coordinate 67,787 of JANHZT010004184.1, read as the reverse complement.
GAACACTGAATGGTTGCCTCCTGTTATGAAAACCAATATATATTAGACAAAACAGCAAACACTATAGAACTATATGCAGAAAAAACAGCTAGGCAAACAAGTGCAATTTGCTAACATTGCATTATGCATGTTCCTTTCGCTCACAATTTAAATTGCCTGGGTAAAATAATTTGATTTTAATTGTTGAATGAAAGCATGCATAGCAGTCTTAATAGTTTACAGACAGAAGAAAGTTGTAATTAAGGCTTCTAGATAAAGAAATTATTTCTGCTTGATTTTTAGTGTGATATGAATATAATCAGAGGAGACCAAGGTGTATTTGCCTCTAAGCTGGGTGAACAGTGCTGGTGGCATCCTACCTGCTTTGTCTGCCACATTTGCCAGCAACCACTCATAGATCTAATTTACTTCCATCGAGATGAGAAGATTTTTTGTGGTCGGCACCATGCAGAATTTTTCCGCCCTCGCTGTGCTTCATGTGATCAGGTAGGTATGTTTATGCTCTTGTAACTAAATCAACTTATATATGTAACCTGGCCATTTCCAAATCCAGATTGATAAGATTGGAGCTACAATCCGGTTACCCATAAGAGAACGTTCTTGATATAATGGGATTTTTAATTTTTTCCCCATCATAATTGGAGAGATTTTATTTTGGAAGAGATATAACCATATGTATGTGTGTGTGTCAGTGGTGGGTTGCCCCTGGTTTGCGCCGGTTCTATAGAACCAGTAGTAAAACCAGCGGGAGGCTTCACCCACCGACTCCAATGTCATCAAAACGCTTCTGCGCATGTGCAGAAGAGCGCGTGCGAAGCGAGCGTGTGCGGCCCCCTGCAAACTGGTAGTAAAGGTAAGTAGAACCCAACCCTGGTGTGGGTGTGGGTGTGGGTGTGTATATAATAGTATGCATATGTAGAAATTCCTAAATTTGCTTCCCTTAAATTTTTTGATCTTGTAATTAGGAATAGGGAAGAAATTAGAATATAGAGAGATCAATGTGTTATTAGTGGAGTTTCAGAAGTCTTTACTCTGCTGGGTAGTAATAATTGTTATAGAAACATCAAAACAGGCAAAAGTAAACTAAGTGTACATATTTAACATGGTTTCAAGCCATAGTTGATAACTTTGGAGGTATTTAAAGAATAGATTATGACCTATTTGATATATATCAAGAGAACATTATCAATTGGATAAATATGGTGTATTTTTAAGCAGAAAGCTTGATTTATAGGATAGGGTCACTGCAAAGAGTTGAGTAAATAATAGTTGTGTAGCCTGTGCTCTTACCTTAGGGAGAAAACTGAACTTGGTACACTGTGTACTTCACCTTAATATGTAGTTCATAGCAATATGAGTTTTCATCTCTTATGTCTCTTCAGCTGATCTTCACCTCCGAGTGTGTGGAGGCAGAAGGCATGCGCTGGCATGAAGAACACTTTTGCTGTCTCGAGTGTGACTTGCCCCTGAGCATTCAGCAATATGTGATGAAGGGTGGACAGCCCTGCTGTTGTGCTTGCTTTGAGAGTCTTTATGCAGATATCTGTCAAGCCTGTGGAGAGATTGTTGGTAGGTCCAGAATCCTTCTGTAGACTTGTGGAGGAAAGTATGAACCTGCCTCAGATCATCACTCCATCTAGATCAGTGCTGCCTATTAAGGAGTGAATCTGGCATGTTCTTGCAAGCCAAGCATGTGCACAGAGTTTACAGCCCTTCCCGCTTTTGAGAAGTATCAACTTGCCTAAAGATTGCCTGAATGTTACTCAAAGGTTACTTGGGACTACGTGATTGTAAAGATACATATGGGCATCTACTGGAGAAGATAATGGGAGGGGGAAATGACATTATCAAGATACAACATGACACAAAACATACTATTTAGAGATTTGCACCAGCTACCATATGCAAGTACATAAGAATATAATTCATCTTATGCCATCACTATGGCATTTGTGCATGCCCATGACTCGGTGTTTGGTCTGATATATATTTTAATTGTTATGTATTTGGTGTTCATAGTGTTATGAGAAAAATGCTCACCTAAAAGGAGAACCAAAGCATTTGACAATAGAAGCAACAAAGCATACTTTATTGGACATAACTTTTAGTGATCACTGGGCTCCATGCCAACAAACTGAGATTCTGCAGTAACCCTACTCTCCAGATTATGTCAGTATTGAGATGAAATAAATACATTAATGCAATTATACAGCATCTTTTCCTGTGGAATGTTTTGATAAGCTATTAGATTGACCTTACTATTACTTTTCACACTTCTAATATTCTTCATGATATTATCAATATGTACTATAAACATCAGTGTTTAAATGATTATCTCTTGTGATTTACCTCTAGGTGTGTAAGAGCAAGCATCTGTGTAACATTAGCTGTCTCCATTTTAAGGCCATACCACTAGGTGTTAGGTTCTAAATTCAACTTATTGCTACCAACCTACACAAAAAGCTAAACCTTTGCAAAGGAAAGCTTTAATGTGCCCTTTATCACCACAACAGATACAGTTTGTGTCTAATTTAATAATTAGGCCAACCCCTTACAATTCTTATTGTTGCAAATATAAAAATATGTTAGTTTACTACAACTAGATCTCCCATTCTGCTATTTGCAGCTCAAGGTGTTACCTTCATTTACAGCTGCTAGGATCAGGTCATATTCTGTTTAAAAGCAATAACCGTAGTAGTAATCTAAACAGAATTACATATATATTGTAAGTATCTTACATAATGAGATAGTTGCAATGCTAAATATGTGCTTTGCTTTGCTTTGCTTTGCTTTTGCTTCGCTTGATCAAATGAAAATCTCAGTACAAACCCATATCACTGAGGAGCTTTCAAATAGTGTAATAGGTATCAAGCATATAATAATTTTAGATTTATTATACCTCTGAATAATATGGTTAGCTGCTTATGGTGACTATAAATTATAGTTCATTAATTAGCTTTCTCTTGGTTTGACAGATGCTGATACTGAGGTTCATTCAGTGGATTTTGTAGCTATTAACCATTGGTTTGTGGCTAGAATCCTATATTTACTGTCTAGGAATAAGTTCCATTGAAATCTATGGTTTTGAGTGAGTGGTTGTTACTGAGTGAGATAGTGTTATAGTAGGAATTTAATCTGTTTTCAAAGCCACCTGATAATACAAAATTCTGGAAGTTCTGGTTCAACAACAGCTGGAAGGCCAGAGGTTCCTCTCCCAAGATATGAACCAAGAAAAATAAAAAGCAAAAGAGTAATATAAAATCAATATCACTACTGCTGCTATATAGCTTTGTGAAGTTTGGACAAGATTCACAATGTTAAAACTTAATTTAGCATGCAATGCCGCTTCACGTTTATAAAAAATTCTGATTTAATATTAATCTTGTGTTGTCTTTTGTTTACACATTTTGAAACTTTAATTTTTATTCTATCTTTTAAAAGTCTGCAACATAATGGATAGATTGTTCTTAACCAAGTTAGGACACAGTTTTCCAGCAACACTGCAGGAGGTAAAATGCTTTGTCAATTACTCTCTTCGCACAGGTGTCAACAGTAAACAGATCGTACTACAAGGTCAACACTGGCACAGCAAAGACGCCTGTTTCTGTTGCAGCCTATGCCGTAAAGCACTGCTGGGTCAGCCAATCACCATTCACAATGGTCTTCTCTTCTGCTCTGAGGCCTGTAGTTTGGAAAAGGAATCAGCTTTGTCTTCCAGTGGCTCGGATTCCTCTGACTCTGCTTTCATCTCTGCTCCATCCCCGGACTCCACCCCAATTTCAAGAGCTAGAAACAGCAGCCCTGATGGCTCCTCTGAAACTACAAGAACTCAAAGAAATGGCCGTGAAGAAAGGGCAGGTGCAGTTGGTAAGGCTTTTGCATATCCTCCTCTAGAATTTTGGGTGGAACAGATGCTATTTGATCCTGCCCAAACGACACTTTTCTCTTATTGAATCTCTCTTGCAGTTTTGTTTAAGATTCTGTAGGTAATATAACCTCAATATACTTCCACTGAGTTTCCAACTAACCTCTATCATCACTGCACATTTGAAGGCATGAGTACTGTATGTATCTATGCCAGAGTACTGTAGGAAGAAGGCAGCTGACAACTATTATCTGTCTGTTCTCACTACTCAAGAGTTTGCAGATGAACATGTGCTAAGAGGCAGGAAATTATAGGAGGTTCTAGGGCAGGGGTGTCAAACTGGCGGCCCGCGGGCCGGATGTGTCACATGCAGCCCACGTCCATCCCAGGTCCGCGAAAGTTAAAAACATTGCAAAATGTCATGTGACATGGCAAGTTTGACACCCGTGTTCTAGGGCTTCAGAAATAGCCAACCAATCATTGGCTTGATGATAGTTTCCAATACAGACAACAATGGCAATAATAGAAGAAATTGTACCTTTGGATGAAAATGACCATATAATACTGGAATTCTTGAAATTAGTGGAAGCTAACACTGGGTGTAGTTGATTACATACCTTAGATGTCAAAAAAGCAGATTTCAATGAATTCAGAACAATAAATATCAGGAGAAACTGTGAAAGATAAGTAATTTATAGAATACAAGTTCTTAAAAGCACAATTGCAAAGAATTCCAATGAGGGAAAAAATATAGATAGCAGAAAAAGCCAATATAATTTCCAAAAAAACTTAATGAAGGTCTGAAAAGTTAAAAGACAATCATTAAGAGAGAAGGAAGAGGCTTGCAAACAGGGAGGACTACATGTAGACATCTAGATGAGAAAACCATAATTAAAGATGCTAAGAACAATCAGTTATGTTTAAAAGCAGTGTTCCAGTTGTTCCATGAATAGCACATAAAACTAAGAATAACACAAAAAGGGCAGAACTAATTGACTCCTATTTTCAGTCCTTTTCTTCTTCAACCAATTATGAAGAGCTGTTTGGAGAAACAAATTTCCAGTTCTAGCTTGATAAAAAATATAAGGAATTGCCTACTGAATTTGAATGAATTCAACTGGAATACAAAAGCCATTTGCTGATGGTCTGATCAACATAAGTGGTGAATTATATATGATTATACATTCTCTTTGAGAAATCCTGCAGAAGTAGTTTAACAAACATGGCTACAGAAGGACAGTTATCTCGATCTTCAAAAACTGAAAAAAGAAGAATCCAGGGAACTACAGACCAGGCAAATTCTAGGGCAGATTATACAGCCAAATTAGTAGATTCTAACTGAAATGGTAATCAAAATTTAAGACCAGTTTAAACGAGAGAGATGAAAAAATCTCTCTGAGTTTTCCGTTGACTGGGTTTCAAACCCAGGTTTTAAATTAGATTCCCACAATGAACGGGACACTGTAACTTAAATGACTTCAACTCAATGAATCTATGAAATGGCTTCAAAGAATAAGTGGAACCTTTAGCCGAGTTATAAAATGCAAATCCATAATGTCTGATTTTGATTCTGTGTGATACATGAGTTTAGATGCTGTAGTTTCTAAGGCATGATTTATGTCTTAGCAAATTCTGTGAATCAAGCTTTTATAGTTTATACAACAAACCAGGGTAAAAAAATAAGTTATAATTTAAAGTAATGTGTGAACACGCCTGTATGGAAATTTCAACCTCTTGCTAACTCATTGATACCAGCAAATGGTTATTGGAATGTTTTCTAGGAATTATTCAGTAATCAGGATCATCCCCATTTCTCATAAATGCTAACCTTTAATTCCTTTTGCAGTGACTGAAAAGCTTCACTCATGTGGGAATTCCTCAGTGTATGCAGAGTTCAACAGCCAGGAGGAATCAGTTTCTTTCAGAAATAGAACTATCACCCCACAGCGTCATATATTTGAGTCATTGACTGTTTCACCTCAAGAGGATGTACGAATCTCCATCTCTCATCCCATGGACACAGCTTGGAGCACCACAGTTGTGAGGGATAATCGCAACTTGAAAACATATTTTCAAGCAACATCTCGGCCACAAGCAGACTTCCACTTTAAAAGCAGGCACTCTGTAACCTCACAGGCACCTGTATTAATTATGGATTTTCCAGACAGAATACATGAAGGCAGCACTGGGGAACAGGAAGCTACTGTGGAACAAGATGATTCCAAGTACCTCACTTGCTCATCCTCATCCTCTTCTGACTCTGAGCCAGAAGGTTTCTTCTTTGGGAAACCAATTCCAAAGCCTGGTTCCAGATGTGCAGCTTTTGCCAACATGGAGCAGGAAACACTTGGGAAAGGAATGGGGTGGGCTGCCAGAGCAAGAGCCAACAGCAAACACTGTAGTATATCCTAGCAGACAGGCAATGATCAGCCATCTGAAGAAGTAAAGCAAACAGGGAAGAGACAGTAATGAAAGCAGATCACCTTCTGCAATGAATAAATTAAAATTAGTATCAGAAACCTGCTCAAAGATGCATGCGTGCATGCATAAATATTCCATTTTCTTCCTGCTGCAAGGCTGATAATTCTAAATACAAAAAGCAGATTAAAAAGTCAGCATGTTTTATAATTTTGGATGCCAGAGAGAATTATTTCTAACAAGTCAGCACATTTTTATTAAATCAAATAAAGTTAGTTGCCATCTTGGCTAGAAGATCTCTAAACCCCTTTTATTTGGCTCACTCAAGAGTTTAAAATTAATTCTTAAATTTTCTTCATCACAGATAGCTGCTGAAGAAAGAAAAAAATGCTACCTGCTTCTCAGACTATAATCTATATTACTGTATTTAGTTTTGATAATATTGGGGAAAACTTACGGTATTCAACCTTGGCTCTGACAAGTACCAGGAGTATTTCAGGTTGACAAGATGATTACTCCAAGTTTGCTCTGAAGAAACTAACCACTTAATGCTCTTTCACCTGTCAAGGAAACAGGTTTGATCTTATACTTGTTTTCTGTACTTAAGATGTTTTTCCAAAACATTCTGCTACAGGACTTATTTTCATGTTGACTCAGATTTCCTATCTCAGCATCGCATACAGCCTCATTTGAATGTCTGCAGCTGACTCCCACACTCCATCAAGACTATTAATTAAACACACACTTGTGGTTGGAACATTAAGTCACTATAAGAAACTGGGGCCTCCTATAGCAGCAGTTCTGATTGGATGTTGCTTACTATACGTTATTACACAGATTTGTATGTTCTGGAAGTTAATGAAATAAAATACAATTTCTCAAAAGAGATTTGAGGTTAATGTCATACAATGAAATTAGTGGATCGGGAATTGAAGCAACAGCCTCCAGAGATTTTAATATCTTCAAATCAATGACAGGCTAAGAGCGAGTTCAAAGAAAAGTGGGCGTGGTAAGTGGTTTGGAGATGTGATTCACTTTTGGTGGAGCATACAGAGAGTTCGACTATAGACACGAAAGATAGAAAAATAACATCAGATGTGGCATTGAGGTCTCTTGTCAGACCATAGGAGGTGAAAAGTATTAAGGGTGATTGTTACAACAATGAAGGCACAAGGTTTACATTCATACACATCACATAAGCATTCATGCTGCTAAAAGGGAGGCCCTTTTGCATAATTACACTTTGCTTGGGAAAGATTAATATGAGAAGATTCTTAACTGAAAAAAAAAAGAGGCAGAAATTAGGAAAATAATTACCTTTCCTTTGGAAGTCTAGGCTGAGGTGTGGGCCCTAATGTACTGGAAGCTGGTGCAGCTTCTTGGAATTTTTTTTTTAAAAAGCAAGTGTTTTCCTCTGACTCAACTGTTGACAGCCATTTTTATACTTCTCTTGTGGAATTAAGTCAATTAAATCAAAACCAGATTCTCATTTCAGGATTTGAGAAGTGGTCAGGAGTCAAAAAGAAGGAATGTTGTTTTCCTTCAATTTTGCTAGGCTGAAGGAAGACAAAAGGATGGTGATTTTGTAGCATAATGATCAAAGTTTTCATTATTTTAAAAAAATGTTTTCTTGAAGTGAAGACTTGATAAATTTGGATACAGAGTCGAGGTAGATTCAATCTTTTTATGTCACATTCAGTATCGGAAAATTAACTTCTGCATAAATACTATACATAGCCTATCTGATGAATCTTTATAGCTATTTATAAAACTTCTCCCCTTGGACAGGATCTACAATATAAATGTTAATTGGAGGATGGAAAATATTAACAGAGTTGTGGTAACATTTCTGGAAGCTCATATATCAGATCTTGGAGCATCTTCATTGGATTTTAATAGAAATAGAAAACATTTTTCCAGTGCTTTTGCCAAATTAGAAATTTCAATTGTGGACTACCTTTTCCCAACATGTTGTAGCTCCTTGACAAATCCTTTGTTGATGAGACATAAACACCATGAAATAATATTCCAAAGCCCTCCTCACCTCCCCTGTAGTCATTTACATAGCCACTTATTTCAACAGTGAGTTAGATGGCAAATCAAGAGTGCAGTCAACCAAAAAAGGATCAGAAACTGATTCTCTTTGAGCTAAATTATGGTCGGTATATGATCAGTTTTTGATACTGCTTCAAACTAGCGGTAAGACAAAGATTTTAAGGGAAGGTGGAGAACAATTGTTATGGGTTAGACAGCAGGCAGTGAGATCTGCTCCTCCTACCGGTAGTAGTGCTATTATTGGATGCTGCCTGCCCATCAGGGAAATGCTGAACACAGACCAAACCAATGTCAGGCCCAGGCGACAAGCCAGTCAAGTAGGGGGTTTTGTTGCAACCAATAGATTTACAGTCATCTCCATTGAAATGCAGACATGACCCAGCTGCACTTGATAGTACAAGATGTTGTTTGTTGATCTGAAAAACAGACCCTGCTTCCGTGGGAATAACGGTAGGAAGATGATGATAAAATGGGTTAGACAGCAATTGTTGCTTACATTGGAACTTGCTAAGAAGCTGTATATAGATTCAATGCTATTCCATTTTGGGGGGTTGTCCTATTGTCTCACCTATCATCCGTACATTTATTTTTGCTATCTTTCCTTGTGTGAAAGGTCCCTTAGCTGATCTGTAAAAATCAGGGCAGGGCACTATTGTAGGCCATTCAATTTTCTTCCAAAAATAAGATACAGAAATTTTCTAGCTCTATGCCATTCTGCAAGTCCAACATATCTTGCAAATGCAAGATTGCAGAAGGTCATTTGTACCACATGAAATTAAAGGAGGAGCAACATATTTTATGTATTCTAATGCAGATAATGAAACAACATGATCTAAATAATAGCCCTTTTATTTGGTCTACATAAAATCTTATGGTGGACCTTTATTTACTCTCTAAAGTTCGACATAGAGATATATTGAAAAGATGCCGAGATAAAGAAAAAATGAGCCTGCCTTCATTATCTTATTTGAATGCTTAACTTGGTAATCTCAATCAGAAGTTTAAGAAATAAACAACTCACCAGTAAAGGCAGCTCTAAGAGATAAATTGTCTCAAAATGATTTTATTTTTTCTTTAAAAATACTACTTCATAGATTTAAAAGGAACAAATACTATTTTCACCAGGGCTTCTTTTGAGTATTACTGGACCATCACAGAAGAGAGATCTTCTCTAGGTTGTTTCTGCACAAAGTCCAACATTCAAAACTGCTCAACAGTATTTTTAAGATGCTAAAATAAGAACTTCTTCCACATTACCAAGAACATGCAATGCCTCCATGTAAGAGTATAAATCTACTCCTATTCGTTACCACCTGACCTGAGTTACCTGAGCCTTTCAGAATTCATTAGGCATCACACTCATCTTTTTACCCTTTTTGCCTCCCATTTTTCTCTTCCAAAGTCCTTGGATTGGTATTACAATAATATTTTCAAATCTACTAGCTGTCACTTCTGCACCCTGTAGCTGTTGCAGGAGAAAGTGGTTTCTCAGCTCTACTGCCAAAAGGCGGCCTTCTTCAAGGCCATTGTTTATCCTGGGCTTGAAGAACAGAAAGCTTCCTCCCATTAATTGTCTTAGAAAAGGCTTCAGGAACATTAAGTAGATTTGCCAATGTGATGTCTTCTCAGCTGGCTTCAGTTAAGCTGTCAATGTAGTTCTTTAGCAGACATTCATAGTAGTCCCCAATCTTTCTCAGGTTAGCTCGTAGTGCTGAGCTCATTGCTTCTATCATGCAGGGTTCCTTTTCCACCAGCATGATGGCTATTACTCCAAAGTTGAGAAGGACCTGCAGGTAGGCCTAAAGTGAGAGACCAAGTTCCATCAGGCCAATGAACAAGCAATGTATTTTTAAGACCGCACTACTGAATACCCTGTCTATAATTATTGGGGCGGTGGCAATGATCAGAAGTGCATAAAACGGGGAAACCAGTGGTGAAATCCAAATTTTTTTACTATCAGTTCTGTGGGCGTGGCTTGGTGGGAGTGGCTTGATGGGTGTGGCAGGGGAAGGATACTGCAAAATCTCCATTCCCACCCCACTCCAGGGGGAAGGATATTGCAAAATCTCC
>JANHZT010004184.1:45468-57279 GCA_032468215.1 Stegonotus admiraltiensis | reverse complement strand
CCACTCATGAACAATCCCAGTATCCTAACTATTAAGAAGGTAGAAAGTCACTATATCATATTCCGTACACAATGATGGACTGGCCAAGAGAACAAAGTGGTTTTAGATGTATATTTAGCTCTATAGAGTATAAATAATTCGGCAAATACTACAACTTTGCACTGAATAGCAGATACCACTTTGCACATCCTTCATTGATTTGAAAATCTTTTGACTCTTAATTAGATTTTGATAGAAAAAACACTTCAGCCTTTTAAAATCAAAGACTGAAATACCACAATTACCATTCATATAAATGAAATCTGCCTCCATTAATATGCAAAAAGGAATTCATCAAAGTGATCCAGTTTCACCAAAATGAAATAATTGCTTTGGCTGCTTTCAAGGTTCTGTTATTCTCTAGCCCATTAGCAATAAATCTAGAAATCCAAGTGTCTTCTTCTGGAGTTTACCACCTTCTCGGGCCTTGACATGAATCTTGAAAGCCTGTCAAAGCAATTCTCCAAATCAATTTACTACTACTACTACTACTACTACTACTACTACTAATAATAATAATAATTGTTATTATTATTATTTATATCTAGTGCAATTAAGAGTGATTTCGTACGTTTTTCCCTTCCACTGGATAAGAATGTTTTCTATAATGGTCCCTTCTATAACAACCTTTACTTGCTCCCTTTGTTTTCACGATCTGTTAGACATTTCATCACATATTACCATACTTGAATCTACTCAGATTGTTTTTTTGAAGAGTATAATGAGCTTCTTTGTCAGCTCTTCCTATTTCATATATGAGGGGAAGAAGCAAAAAGTTTGCATTTGTAGTTTGTAACACACCATAGTTTATTATTTCCTTCCCCATCCCAGTGGTGAAATTCAGCAGGCTCTATCTGGATCATGCAATCCGGTAGCGCCGGTGGCAGGAGGCTCCACCCACCTGCCTGGACGGCATCACGTCCTGTTTTTGACCCTCTGCACATGCGCAGAAGGCTCTACGCATGTGTGAGGGAGGCACGCGCACTCACATTTGCGATCTGGTAGCGAAGGTAAGTCAATACCACCCCTCTCCCCTCCCTATGTGGATATTAGAGCTTTGCAGATCTTCAAACACAGATTGACTTTAATAAGACCCTTCTGGACACTGAAGTGAAGGTGACTTTGCTTCACTGGAAAAAATGGGTTCAACCACTCATGTGCAGAAATCTACTGCCAGTTAAAGGAAGCACCTCACTGAAGAGCAGTGTATCACACTTCCTCAACAAGCGGTGTGCTGCTTTTGTGTAGCAAAACACATTTGTGGGACAAATCCACACCCTTGTCATGCTTCCACCACTTCATTAAATCTTTTGGGGTTGACATTTGGATCTAGCATTTGTATTTTCATTTGAAGAAATCAATTCAGTTTATAACACTTTTTAGGAGAGATATTTGAAACCATTTTGTGGAACCTCAACTGGTTGGTTTGGTTATCATGCTGAATGCATCACCAACAGCCCATTATCTTGTAGATTCCATGGCTGCTTTTAAAGAGTGGTATGAATTTAGTACTGGACATAGTAGCTTCATATTAGGAAGAGCTTCACATTAAAACACTACCTTTATAAATTAATGGATCACAAGATCCTTATAGGACACACACCTGACCCATCACAAGACCCATCACAAGACTCTTACCTGATGTGACCTCCCCATCACAAGACCTACTGATCACACTTTATAAGCAGAAGAACACAGACACTCCCTAAATTCTGTGTCAACTCTGAGGCGAACCTTGCTGAAGCCATCTTGTGCTGCCTCATAGTTGCCATGAAGCCTGAGAGGGGGAAGGGAGGAGGGAAATAGATAGCCCGGCTAACTGCCAAAACAATAAGTTTTCCTGTGGGAATCAAGGTCAACAGGTGGCTGGTAAAGGAGGAGAGGAGTGACCAAGCAGCCTGTCAGCTATATTCATTGGACAATGTGACCAGTGACATTGGGGAGGGAGGATTTTGCTCTTTTAAGTAGATGAAAACCACAGGAACTTAGAGTTGGTTTTCATTGGCTGTGCTCTTTGAGGAATCATTAAGTGTTGATTCTTGACGAATGTATCTTTTCTTTTATGTACAATTTGAGTGTATGCATCAAGATAAATTCCTTGTGTGTCCAATCACACTTGGCCAATAAAGAATTCTATTCTGTTCTGTTCTGTTCTCTACCTGCCTCAGAGTTCTGCTTTCAATGGGTGCGTGATTCGGAATGCTGACACTCTACTGAAGATGTTACCTAGGCTGGTAACAAAATGTTTGAAACCAACCCACAAGCTCACAGAACAAACCTCCACCCTCATTAATGGATCAACATGAGAGATATACAAACATTTAATCTTAATATGTGTTTTGTGAGACTGATTGTACAAATGTAAGGGCAGATTTACATTGAAACAATGAAGCATTTTGATCATTATAGCTTTTACCTTGACTTTATTTTTATAGCAAGATCAAGAAAAAGGTTCTTTGTATGAATATAACATGAATATCAAGGTTTATTGACCTGAGAAATAAATTTTGTGAAGAGGTAATATTTCACCTTGAACAGTACATATTTCAGCATTTCGCCCCTACAGAAATTATTGTATATACCAAGGCAGAAATTCAAAATTATTGCTTAATGCATTGTAAGCCACCCTGAGTCTCTGGAGAAGGGCGGCATATAAATAAAATTTAAAAAAAAATTAGATCATTTGAACAAGTAATAAATCATTTAATATGAAACTAGGCTTCCCCCCCCCTCTTTAAATGTTTATTCTAGTTTAATCTGATTGGAGACTAACTGGAAGTTGTTTTAGAAATTATATACCTCCAGTTGGCCTATAATTTATGAGGTGGAATGAGGATTTTCTTTAAAAGTTGTCTCTGATCATATTACTTGCAGCCTTGTGATTCCTTAATATATTAAAGAATGAATATAGCTTGATGCATATAATCAGCTTCTTGTGAATTAATTAATACATGATATATTAAGATAATATAAATTATTATCAAATATATATAAATCAAACAAATAATAATAATAATAATAATAATAATAATAATAATAATTGTATACCTTTAATATACAGACAAAACGGGAGAAATTATATAAGAAGAGAGGAAGGTTGGAAAAAAGGGAGCAACCTCCCCCCCTCACGCCAGTGTAATATAATATAAATGTATAATGTTCCTTAACATTGGCTACTAAAAGTCAGTTTAAAAAAAATATGAATGAAAGCCATCACATCACTTTTGAAAAATGCTGAAATATTGAATCTTCAAGAGAAGTGTACTCTTAAACTGGGCAGTGTTTCCCAGAAATTTATTACCTTGAGTGACTTGTCATATTGCAGAAATAGTATAGCCTAGAAAAAATATAAATCTTGATTATTGTGACTGGATTGAAGATGAATGAAAATATGTGGGGCATTGTGAACTGATCCGGTAACTGTTTATTTCAAAGGAAGTCCCATTTATTTCACTGAGACTTTCCCTCAACTTAAGTAATTGAATTTGGTTAGGGATTTTCAGATTAATAATATGACTAAAGCAATATTTCAATTTTCATCCTGGAAATTGTCTTTTGGAAGACAATATTTTTCTTAATCTGCCTTCACGAGGGTATCTTTGATTATCCTCTGCTGTACCTGCACCATAATTTTCCTAATCTGAGCTTCTTTCAGTCAGTTGGTAATCATAATGGATATGATGATTTGCTAAAATAGTGAATTAGAACATAGAATAACACAGTTGGAAGGAACCTTGGAGGTCTTCTAGTCCAACCCCCTGCTGGAGCAGGAGACCCTATACCATTTTAGATAGATGGCTGTTCAGTCTCGTCTTGAAAGCCTCCAGTGATGGAGCACCCACAACTTCTGAAGGCAAGTCATTCCACTGGTTAATTGTTGTTCTCATATTTAGGAAAATTCTCCTTAGTTCTAGGCTGCTTCTCTCCTTGGTTAGTTTCCATCTATTGTTTCTTGTCTTGCTGCGTGGTACTAGTATCACTTGAGGACACTTAGTTAATTCAGAATGACTTTTCCTAAACTGAACACATAGATCTGTGATGGTGAACGTATGGCACACATGCCAGAGGTGGCACACAGAACCCTCTCTGCTTTCACATGCGCCATCACCCCAGGTCAGATCTCCATGACGTTTCTTTCATGAGCTTCTGTTTCCCTACAAATGATGAAACAGAAGCTCACGGTAAGAAAAAGATCTTACCTCTTGCTGCACTGCCAGTGTTGGGATGCCCTGCCTTCCTTCAGCTAACTGGTCTTTGGGTCTCTGCTGCACATGCACGCATGTCCATGTATGCACACATGTCTATGCATGTCCATGGATATCCATGGATATCCATGCATGTCTGTGCATGCATGCGCATGCGCACAAGAACACACACCTTTCAGTTTGGGCACTCGGTGTCTAAAAGTTTCGCCATCACTGACATAGATGATCCAATCCAATGAGAGTTCACAGACTCTCAACAAAGCCTATTCAGAGTGAGAACTATTTGGGCTTCTAATCCCATTTTATGTAGAGCTTTCTTCAAACCACTGTGAATTATCTGCATTACTATTTTATGTCACACACAACTTTTTGACTCCTCATCAAGTATAGTTTTTCAGGACTTAATTAAATTCATTGAATTACCTTTATTTTTATGACTGTGGCATAAAATCATTCACTATTCTTTCCAGCTACTTTCCACATCTGAAGCAGGCTTCAATCATGGTTTATTTTATGCCGTGTATAACTTCAGTTGCAAACATGTCCGACAAGTGAATTTTTCTTCTTAAAGTGTGAATGGCAGCTCAGGTATTGAAGATAATGCTACCTTCCCTGTCACATTGACAGAAGGGTGTTACATTTAAGAATGCTTAATGAATTCTACTCCTTTCCTCTTCTTATGACAAATGTCCCTTACTGTCACTTACAATCTCTGAAAATCTGACAACCTTGGCCTCTTTCTTTGAAATGTTGCTGTCTTTTGATTAATGAACATAACCTGGCAGTTTCTGTTATGAAATACACTTTACAAAACACATATTAATTGGACAAGAATGCATCCACCATACTTATTACAAATTGCCACTGTTATTAAAGTTTTTAGAATGTCAATAGCTGTCATTTCTGAATTAAATGTTTGGATGATCTGATACTATGGCAAATATATAAATGAAGTCGCCAATTTTTGAAGACAATAAAACCCAGCTGTTGGCTGGAACGACAGAATGTAGCTGAAGCAGAAATACAACCTTCCATAATATGTATCAATTAGCAATATAGGGGTTTATAATTACAAAACTTGTCAAACAGAAATTGACTAATGGTGATGGGAGCTGAAGTCCAGCACACCTTAAACACACAAAGTTGGGGATAACTATTGTAGCAGGTAAGAGGCAGAGCTAAATCAAAATTTAATCCAACAAGGACAAGTCTTTGTGAAGCCAGATCTGGATTTCTTTGGCACGGCTGATGCCAGGAATTATTGCAGGGGACCAATATTCTGGCTGGTTGCTCTAATAAAGGTGAGCATTGTTTCAAAGTGATATAACCATCTCTTTGGGGATCAAAAACGGTTCCCGATGATATAACATTTAGAAATAAAATAAAGGAATACCTGTATACAAGTATGCAAGTGTCTTATATACAAGTCCCCTTGCTGAATTATGTCCTGCATGGGTGAAAACTGCTGTGTGAAATAAGTGTGGACACATTTACATCACACTCAACACTGTACCTCATGATCCAATTTGCTTTGAATGCTTTCCTTGTGTACAATGTTTCTCAGCCTGCCAGTAAGATTCATTCTGATAGAGCTGGTAATGTGTTTAATCATGTATCTTGAGGTTTTCAAACCGTGGCTCATGATTCTCTGGGGGCCTTGAGCAACTATAGTGAAGGGGGCACAAAAGTGGTTTTAAAACTGAGCAGCCTTCCAGTGGCAATGTGTCAAAACAATATTGCAGGGTTAGCCAAGCAAAGGAGAGAGAGCAAAGCCCAGAATAAGTATTGTGAGTTGGATAAACCTACTGCATGTATCTAACTATACACCAGTCACTTTGGCTCATGACTTTCAGCGTGGTAAATCCATATCTTTGTCTCTTGAACAGTATGTATCAGTAAAGTTCAGTATTTTTAATCTCCTATTTCAACTTTCAGCATTCTCTCTGTTATTTTCGAATCCTAACCTTTCAACATGGGAATGGTTTATTTGGGTGATAAAAGAAAAGTTAAATATAAGCAATCTTTTAGTAATGTTGATGGCAATAAGTCAAAATATACTGAAATATATATGAAATATATTTCATATATATTTCATATAAAAGTAACCATGAAATAGTTACTTTTATTCCCAAGAGTTAAGGGGTGGAGCAGTGATGAAATTCAATTTTTTTTACTACCGTTTCTGTGGGTGTAGCTTGGTGGGTGTGGTGTGGCTTGGTGGGTGTGGCTTGGTGGGCATGGCAGGGGAAGGATACTGCAAAATCCCCATTCCCTGCCCACTCCTGGGGGAAAGATATTGCAAAATCTCCTTTCCTTTTCAACTCACTCTGGGGCCAGCCAGAGGTGGTATTTGCCGGTTCTCCGAACTACTCAAAATTTCTGCTACTGGTTCTCTGAACTGCTCAAAATTTCCACTTCCGGTTACCCGGAACCTGTCAGAACCTGCTGGATTTCACCCCTGGTATAAATTAAATTAAATTAAATTAAAGTCATATATCCTTCCATATAATTTTGGAAATCTCTATCCAAAAAGATATTCAACAGGGGCCAACTATTAGATTTGTTCTTCATTTACGTTCTTTATGTTCTTCATTTGTTTTCCCCAAAATAAGACATCCCCTGATAATAAACCCAATCAGGCTTTTGAGCGCATGGCAATAAGGCCAAGTGCTTTTTTCAGGGTTCAACATAAGACAGGGTCTTATTTTTGGGGAAACACGGTACAAAGTTCTTTTCCAAAATATAATCATATCCCCATGGAAGGAAGCATTTGTTCATAAAAAGTTCAGTCAATCTAAAGAATTCATTACAAGATGTAGTTATTCCTGCTGACATTGAAAGGCACTTCAATAAACTCATGGCACATCCCTTTCAATTTGCTTGATAATTTTTGGGCTTCCCATAGGCAACTCATTGGCCACTTCTATTAACTTAATACTAAGCTCTACCATAGTTTTCCTTTTGGAGATCACATTCTCACGTAAAAAGCAATTATAACCTCTGGTTGAAGTTTAGAGAAAAAGCTAACCCACAATAATTTGTTAAGTAACTATCCTAAAGGTGCTAAACCTCAGTCCCTTCAATAAGAATACATCACATTCAGAGCTATTTCTGACATAAAATCCTCAGGAAAAGCAAACCTTTGGAAACATTGAGGTGTTCTATTTTACAAGTTAAGTAAGCAGGAGAGCCACATCTGTGCCTCAAACTCTCTTGGGGTGGACTGCAGCTCTGTTGACAGTGGTAATAGCAATGGCAGCAACAACTTCTTCCCAACTTTTTCTCTTTCCACCTGAAGCGGGAGAAAAGGACTCGCTTGAGCGGCAGAAACCTTCTGCCTCAATTCAACCTCAGGAATCTGACTCAACTAATATATCACATTTAAAACTCAAGGTACTGATTAAGGATGTAAGATTAAGTCTTACTCTCACAAACTAAAAATATACATATTCACTGGTTAAAGACATATGCCACCTGAATGAAGTACTAATGGCTCAATGGGGAGGACAAAATGCAGTGAAGATGCAGCAATGAAATTTTTTTAAAAAGTAGAAAGTCTGAGGGCAAAGCTGGTGCTTATGTGGAAATGTCTGTATCGTAGTCTGATGCCCACTAGAACACTCTTTAAGAGCTGAATATATCAACCTATTATTTCCTTTTTGTTATGAGAATTCATAACCATGTTTTTTCATGGTCCTTTTCTTAATTTGTCCTAGACATGTGGCTCTTTTTCTTACTTGCCTGATTCCTTAAAAAAATACACACAATTAGCTATCCAAAGTACCTATCCAGCTTCTGAGATTTTGAATTTTGTTTCCTTTTTGGAGGAGAATTTGAACTACGCTTTCGCTTGCACGTTGACTTCACATCATGTTCTTGCATGAGAGAGGTTTTTGGGCTACAGTCTCGTTTCTGAGAAGATTGTTCCTGTCTGTAAGGAGATTTTGATGTATGCTTTTCTCTTTGAGGAGAGTCTTCTTGTTCGTGGGAAGATCCTGAACTATGTTCTTGCCTACAGAATAATTTTGAACTTCTGCCCTGTCTTTCAGTGGAAAGGTCTTGCTTGCCAGAAGATCTTGAGCTATGCTCTTGCCTGACGTAGGATCTTGGACTTTGGAAATATAAGTCTCTTGAGGTCTGATCTGTATTAGAATGTTTGAAATTGATGCCATGATGAATCTTCGGAGAACTAGACCTGGATTTTACCAGGCTTTCAATATTATGTTTTCCATTAGAAGAAATAGAAGTAGACACCTGAAAAGAGAATGAAACCATCCAATAAAGAAAACAATTCTCTCTTTTTCTATTCTGAAACATACTGAGATCATTCTATAATTTTTCCAAATAACAGACTATGTGAACTATAGGACTTGTATATATATCTAGAGGGGGCCAAGTTGAAGATGCTTTAAAGTGTCAATGTAGGTCTTTGTTTTTCTTGGAAGCAACTTTTTCTCCTCCTCTCTATAACCCTCATTCACTCTTCACTCATATCCCACACCCAGTTTCCCCCCCCTCCCCATACTAAAAATTATTTTCATTATGACCAGAAACTTACTGAGTCTTTGTAACATTCAGACACTTTGAGATATTGGTCAGCTTGGTTCACACTCCAGGGTGGCTCCTGATAATCTTCAGGTGCCCATGCTCTCTGGTTTTCAGCCTGTTGTTGTGGGGAAAATAGGAAGAAGTTGTGTTGGATATGTTTACTACCTTGAGTTATTTGTATTTGACGGGGAATGAATGAATGATTGAACGAATGAATGAATGAAAAGGAGCAGCTTCCCAAGTATATGACTGGAGATAAATGAAATAAAACACATGAATTAGGACAACAAATGGAGGTGGAAGACACACAGAATGATCTTTTATAGCTTGCTGCCTTCCATATATGTTTAAACTTCAACTAAATTCCCAGGGAATTAGCTTTCTTGGGGACTTTCTGACATAAAAGTAACTGAACAGCCAACATTCATATACTCAAACATAAATTCAAAATTGAACCTACCTATATTTTCAAGGAAAATGTATGCAAATATTCCCATTCTTACCAATCCAATAACATTTCTTCTCACTAGCACAGGTACACAGTGAATATCACTGAGAGTACTTGGAAGGCTGGAAGAATCGAGAGCTGGAGCAACATCAGCTTGAGAATCATCTGTATCATTCTGCTTAGATGAAATTTCAGTCTACATCAATTTAAAATAAAATGGAGATTAGAACATTTTGAGAAGCAGATTTTCAGACATAAGAGGAATTGAACAACCAAAATTCCTGTAGACAAAAATAAATCCCAGATTCCAAATTGAACGTACTTCATTTCCAAGGAAAATATATACAAAGAGCTTTCCCATTCTTACCAATCCAATGATGTTTCTTCTCACTAGCACAGGTACACAGTGAATATCATTGAGGGTACTTGCAAGGCTGGAAGAATCAAGAGCTGGGGCAATGTCAGCTTGAGAATCATCTGTATCATTCTGCTTAGATGAAGTTTCAGTCTACATCAATTTAAAACAATATGGAGAATAGAACATTTTGGGAAGCAGATTTTCAGACATAAGAAGAATTGAACAACCAAAATTCCTGTAGTCATAACTAACTTCCAGATTCCAAATTGAATGTACTTATATTTCCAAGGAAAATATATACAAAGAGCTTTCCTGTTCTTACCAGTCCAGTATCTTTTCCTCTCACTAGCACAGGCTCACAGTGAATATCATTGAGGGTATTTAGAAGGTTGGAAGAATCAAGAGCTGGAGCAACAACGTAAGATTGAGAATTATCTATATCATTCTGCTTGGCTGAAGTTTCAGTCTACATCAATTTAAAACAAAATGGAGATTAGAACATTTTGAGAAGCAGATTTTCAGACATAAGAGGAATTGAACAACCAAAATTACTGTAGTTACAATTAACTGCTAGATTCCAAATTGAGCGTACTTATCTTTCCGAGGAAAATATAAACAAAGGTTTTTCCCATTCTTACCAATTCATTATCTTTCTCTCTCACTAGCACAGGCTCACAGTGAATATCATTGAGTGTACTTGGAAGGCTGGAAGAATCGAGAGCTGGAGCAACATCAGCTTGAGAATCATCTGTATCATTCTGCTTTGCTAAAGTTTCAGTCTACATCAATTTAAAACAAAATGGAGATTAGAACATTTTGAGAAGCAGATTTTCAGACATAAGAAGAATTGAACAACCAAAATTACTGTAGTTACAACTAACTGCCAGATTCCAAATTGAGCGTACTTATATTTCCGAGGAAAATATAAACAAAGGTTTTTCCCATTCTTACCAATTTGTTATCTTTCTCTCTCACTAGCACAGGCTCACAGTGAATATCATTGAGTGTACTTGGAAGGCTGGAAGAATCGAGAGCTGGAGCAACATCAGCTTGAGAATCATCTGTATCATTCTGCTTGGCTAAAGTTTCAGTCTATATCAATTTAAAATAAAATGGAGATTAGAACATTTTGAGAAGCAGATTTTCAGACATAAGAGGAATTGAACAACCAAAATTCCTGTAGTCATAACTAACTTCCAGATTCCAAACTGAATGTACTTATATTTCCAAGGAAAATATATACAAGGAGCTTTCTCATTCTTACCAATTTATTATCTTTCTCTCTCACTAGCACAGGCTCACAGTGAACATCAGTGACGGTATTTGGAAGGCTGGAAGAATCGAGAATTGGAGCAACACAAGCTTGAGTATCATCTATATCATTCTGCTTGGCTGAAGTTTCAGTCTACGTCAATTTAAAACAAAAGCGGAATTAGAATATTTGGGAAGCAAAATCTGTTACTACACAGACCTGGATCATCAATTTGCTCATTTTGAGGATCATTGTTCATTCCATTTAAGAATTTACTTCTTCGTATGTCCTTTCAATTCCTGCATGCTTTCAATCTCAACTACATACATTTCTTCTCTAGAGTGAAGCATCTGGTTCGGGTGCATTCTGCAGAGGCCAACTGAAATGCAAAGCTGTGTTACAGGTATGACTTTCATAATAAAATAATCAGCTGGTCTACAAACTAATTGTTTGAGTCTTCTCTGATCAAATAACTTCTGCAAAAGCCTTACTAGTGTTTGTCAAAACAGTATGCTGCTTTCATGATGAAAAATATGGATCAGGCAGGAATGGGCAACAGGCTTAAATAGTAGAATACCACTTAATTTATCCAGGTACATTAATAAATCAGTTACATTCAGCATCTAATAAATCATTTTTTTATATTAGTTTTACAAGATAAATCATAAGCCTCACGTGGATGACTTATTCTAACCAGGGACATACTTTTCAATATTATCAGACTCCAGGATGCAATTTCCATCAATCTTTTGAGAAGTAGTGGGGAAATATTTTAAAGCAGTTTTTCTCAACTTTGGCCAGTTGAAGATAAGTGGATTTCAACTCCTAGAATTCCCCTGCAGCAAAGCAAGGGAATTTTTTTTTTTGCTTTGATTTATATGCTACCCTTCTCCAGAGACTCAGGGCGGCTTACAATGCATTAAGCAATAGCCTTCATACTTCTGTATATTTATACAAAGTC
>JANHZT010004184.1:0-11278 GCA_032468215.1 Stegonotus admiraltiensis | reverse complement strand
AACCAAGATTGAATGATTGCTTCTATTAACTGGGTTTTATTGCTGAGTCGCTTCTGACTAACAAGTTTCTTTAGTTGGCTCCATAGATTTTCAATTGGGTTAAGGTCTGGGCTATTCCCGTAAAAGCTCACCTTTGGCTACAACTAAAGAAAAAGAATCATGCAACAACCATACTGCATTAGAAAAATTAACATTCTTTTTTCTATGTGTGTAAATGAGTATTTCTGGCTGGGCAAATGATCAGATAACATGCATACCTGACTGAGTAGCTGCCCATGAAAAATGGTGTTCACCACTTTCAGGACCTGCTTGGTGAGCTTCCTTTGTGGAAAAGGGATGAGGATCCTGCGTTTTGTTCCTTCTGATTCCAGCTCTTGCTGCACTTTGTCCAACAATTCACAAAGAAATTCCTGAGCATCTTGCTGATCATAACCTCGAAATGCTGGAATCAAACTCCATACAGAGTGTAGCATGGCAAAAGGAGACACTGAAGCCCACTTCCCAGACCACATAACTCTGAAGAGTGTGTGCAGTTCATGACAGAGAGAGATGTGCTTTGAACTTGGTTCCTTGGGCTGTATTAGTTCTAAACTTTTGCTTATTGAGGACCCACCATTTAAACCAACAGATAGGCTTTGCCTGCCAAATGAACCCAGTTGATCATTTCTGCCTGACTCCGTTGGAGTAGATCCAGTGACGAGCTTTCCAGATATTCTAGATTTTCCAATTACAGTCTTAGCTAAGAGTTCTTCAGTTTCACAAAGATCCAACGTCAGGAAACATTCTCTAAATTTCTGGAGGTGACTTAATACTTGAAGGATAGAGTTCATGTAGCACGTATTTCCTAAATTCTTTAGTCCAGTCACACCAGGAGTCATAAGAGGTTTACGCCGGATGGAATAGAATTGTTTGAATTTGCTACTCTGCACTTGTCTTGAGGTAGGGGAACTAGCTTCCATATCTCTGAACTTCCGAGGAATCAGGTTCTCTCTGTGAATGTGCGATAAAAGCCTGGCACTTTTTCTTGGAGGAGTGTTTGCCAGCTCCTCTAACAATCTCCGTTTCATCTCTTGGCGTCGCTGCCTGGCCACTTCCTTTTTCCTCTCCAGTTCTTCCATTTGCTTTTTTTGTTCTAATTTTCGTTGGCCTCTAGAACTTTTATCAAACCATGTTCGCAATGCTTTTGCAAGCAACGATTGCCGTCTATACCAGAGAGCTGTAAGCATCTGAGGTTGTCCCTGAGGGGCTCTTTGATGGTTGCAAACATCCTCCCCCAAAGCCATTGACCGCAATGTCCTACCACTTCTAGCAGAAGGATCATGCTTTTGACTTTTAACTGCAGACAAAGAGCTCCTCAGTAATTTCAAGTCACCCTCCGGATTATCATTCAATACATAGTCTTCACAAAGATAGCAAAATACATACAGATCATTTACTTCCATAGCCAAAGGATGTCTGGTCTCTTCAAAGTGTTTAAGTGCATGGTCCTCAATATATCTTCCACATGCCACATGGGAACATTTTAGGCAAGCCCAAATGGATTCCGTGGTGTTACAGTCCATGCAGTACCATTTCTGGGGGTTCAGAATGGAATGATCCTGGGCAAGTCTTAGCCGCCCAACATGTTTGCATCTATCCATGTCTTACATAAAACTCCGTTGCTTTAACCTTACAAAGGAGGCAGAAAAGAATGTAATTATTGCACACAATCAAAAATATACAAGTTCTATCATTTTCTTCAGAGAATTACATATTTATAGAGTTTAATAGATTAATAAAACAGGGAAAAGAGATTGAATATATTCCAGGCATGTAAACATTTTTTTAATTAATTATCTGCTCACTGTACGTTTGTTCTTGTGGTTAGAGTAAAGCAGCCTGTTGGGAAACTAGTGCACTTCCTTGAGCAGTTGGTTGGCCACTGTGAGAACAGACTAGATGAGTGAGGAGTCTAATCCAGCCGGATACAAGTTATATTCTTACATTTTGCATATACGTTTGTATGCATGAATGTATGTTTCATTTAGTTAATTCCTGTTGTCACATAAAATCTAATGTTCCAGGAAAGGTATCTAGCATAAGTGTGACTGAAGGGTATGAAAGGTGACAGTGAGCAAAATTTAGAAAGTTATAATAAAATTTATTTTTGCTCTTCAAGTCACTGAAAGTATGAATGTGGAAAGGAAAGGTTTTTTTACATATGTCTTTTTAAAGAAAACATATTAATAATATGAATAGGCTTGAATTATAGAATGCTTTGCAATAATGTGGAGATGAATGCATTCTTGCTAAATGCATGAAAAGTGATATACAATGCATATACAAAGCATCCATGGGAGTTAATGGAATACTCAGCGAACTGTTCAACACTGAGCAAGGAGTTAGAAAAAAGATAGATGATACATTACTAGATAATTTTCATCCAGTGTCCAACCTTTCCTTTTTATGGAAATTTTGAGAAAGTAGTAGGTACGCAGTTTCAGAAGGCCCTGAAAAAAGTGGATTATCTGGATCTGGATAAGGTATAATAGTGGGACATACTGGTCATATTTGAAGTTGACCTTTGAAATGCTTGAGATGAGGTGGTACATCCATCCTTGTCTTCCTAAATTTCTCAGCAGCT
Source organism: Stegonotus admiraltiensis (assembly GCA_032468215.1). Lineage (NCBI taxonomy): Eukaryota > Metazoa > Chordata > Lepidosauria > Squamata > Colubridae > Stegonotus > Stegonotus admiraltiensis. The sequence goes on along the minus strand of JANHZT010004184.1, from coordinate 8,655 downwards.
TTCCATATTATTGGTGCAGTATCCTTCTGGGCCAGCTTTAGGGGTTGGGAGTGTGAGATACTGTTTTGCAATGTTTCCCTCCCTGCTGCAAAGCCAATTCCAGTCAGTGTTGGTGATAGAAATTGAATGCATATTATGAGAGAAGAACAGCTAAGTCAACAAGAAGTGTTAAATGTGTGCAAGTTTGCAGAAAGATACCCTGAAATATTTAACTTAAGAATTTAATTTTGTAAAAAAAACAATGTTCAGAAACTCTATGTTGATCATTAAAAAAGCATTTTCATGTTATGTACGAAAACTGGGATTTTAGTCTACTATATATTTTTGCTCTCTTTCAAGATTTAGAAAGTTATCAGTGTTATAAGGTGATTTCATGAAACTTACATCTACTATCAAAACTGCTGGGAATTGTTTCACTAAAAACTTTGGCACAGAAATCTAAATAGGTGGCTCAATGATCAAGGGCACTTTAATTCAAGCAGGTGAATACAAACCAAAAATTAATACCAGAAATTAAGCAAATAATGTCTGGAGAGAAAACATTCTAAGTAAATAAAGTGATGTTCTATTGGTAAAATTATTTCATTAAAGGATTTTAATTATTGATGTCTTTTTACACAAAATGCTTTTTAAGTACAAATTGTTGAGGAAGTTTTTAACAGACTGTTTACTTCTACTCTTATTATGATAGAAAGTAGAAGTAAAATGTGCAGATTATTCTAAAATACTCTAGTTACATTGAAGAATGGCATTAAATGATTCAAAAGAAAGATAATGTGTATTTTTAGGATGGAAGCAAATATAGACAGTTGCGCCAAAGTAATAAATTACACTAAAACACTAAACAGTATTTAAATATTTATCTACAATTCTGAACACTTATACATAAAATTAAAGCTGTTGAGTAATAACATATGCAAGAAAAATGTATATCAGAAACAGTTGAAGCTTGGAGAATATAGAATTAGTACACTATAAATGCACACTATCTATTTTGAATCTATGTTTATTTATAATAGCCTTTTAAGATGCCTAATTTCTTCCTAAAACTTATTGTTAAACAATAAGTTGGTCTCCATTATACTATTAATGGAAAAACATTTAAAGGTCTACTATAAGAACTGAAATTGGCAAGATGGGAATCAATTATCAGGCCTGAAGGAATTGTTATAAAAATATGGAACAAGTGTCTCTAATTTACAAGACTTAGAAAAGATTAACACAAGTCTATTGATTTTAAAAGGTGGAGGAAAGGGCTGAATTGCAACCTGAGCTTGACATTTTAACAGGATTTTATTTCTGTTTTGCAGTATGCAGAACCTACAAAATATGGTACACAAATTGTCAGTAACATAATAAAAAACATGGGACATATTAATGAGCAGGATGTAACAATTTATGCATTATATCAATAATAATGGGAATGACATGTAATTGCAGCAAAAGAAGCTTCACATACAATAATGATTTATTAGTTTCATGAGTACTGCTGAAGAGTACTTTCCTCTGTGCTTAGTGATAAGACATGAGTTCTGTCCTGTTCAGGTTGAAATGTGGCATATGCTTTTTCAAGGAGAAAAAGTATAGGCCAGACAGAAACATAATTTAAGACAAGAAATAATACTCACCGATTCATATTTAAATATTCTCGCAATTCAATTATCAGTGGCCGGAACATCCCCATTTCAGTCAATAGGAGATCAATTTTCCTTTCAGCAGCTTTGGATATTCATGAGAAAAAGTAATGTAATATAAAAGCCCTGAAGAGAGAAATATCCTCATGAAACAAATACAGTATGCAGCTTTTTCATTAAACTTTCATGAAATATTTTTAATTAAACAAACACACAACTCTGGAGTTTTAGAATTAACAATTTCTCCAATTCCCTTATTAAGAAAAATGTAACTGAAATAACAAAATACAGATAGTTCTTGGCTTACAACCATTTGTTCAGTGACAGTTCAACATTACAATGATGCTGTAAAAATGGACTTAGTTATGGCTGATGAAGCATCTTGTGGTCATGTGATCAAAATTTGGCACTTGGCACCTCGCCTGCACTTACAACTACAGCGGTGCTTCAACTCCCCCACCCATTAATCTCCTGCCCAATCTATGCTCTTTTGACTGCCCTGCACCCTGCTTCATAGCCCCTGAATCGTGTGGCTCTAAGCCTGCTTGCCATGCCCCAGGAAGCTTCAGCCTTCCCCAGCAAGCATACATTCATCCACCTCCTTCTCTCCCAGTTCCTTGCATTGACCTTTTGTCTTCCTGACTTCTTTTCCAACCCAGCTTCTCCAAAAAACATTTCCTGCTTCCCTACTTCTATTCCTTCTTTCTGAAGACAGCACTCTTTACTTAAAGCTGCACTATCTTTATAAAGCTTTCTAAATCAAGAGTTCTAATGAACTATTTTGATATGAGACGATTGAGAAAAACAGCCTTTGCTGAAAAATTCTATTCCATATTTAGCTTTGATTATTTTATGATTTTAGATTATACTGTGCCTGTATAAAGTAATTACAATAAGGATTAATCTTCAATCAGATTAATAACACAATACATTGAGTCCCATTTACAATGGCAAAATATCATACTTTTGCACAATAAAAAAACCAAACAAATTAACAATACTAGCTATTGAAAAGATAATTCCTCTGCAAAACAGTTATAGATGTGTCTGAAGGGCCTTGCTAAGGAAAAGAATCCTTCACACCAAAAGCACCTTTGATAATATAGTAAATCATCCCACACATTGTTTTGTGCTCACAACTAACACAGGCTATCTTTTTCTGGAAGATCTTTTGTTCTGGAAACAATCTAATTTATCCTCTAACATTAGCCCTATGGGGAATCTCTCTATTTGCATGGGTTTGGCCTCCCACTAAGCAGATTCAATAGGAATTAAATCTGCCCCTACATGGGATCAGTTAACCAGAGTAGGGATTCTGAGAACCTTTCATGAATTTTAGTAAAGAACAAAGAAACATCAGATAATATTAAGACAGTGGGTGCAAGTGGAGAAAGAACAAGGAACTCTGAAGATTTTTTTCTGAGATAATGAAAAGTATCTTTTTCTTTCATGAATGTAACTATTTCTTTAAAAATTAAATACAGATAATCATAGATATTAACAGACATTAACTACTTCTGTGTACAAAGCAAATTACATAAAGTCTGTATTTAGTCATACAATTATCACTCCCAATGAAATAAAGCCTTACATGTCTTGATAATTGTTATATGCAGCTAGTCCTCGATTTACGACAATTGAGCCCAGAATTTATGTTGCTTAGTGAGACAGATAAGTGAGTTTTGCCCCACTTTATGACCTTTCTTATCACAGTTAAGTTAGTAACATGGTTGTTAAGTGAATCTGGGTTCCCCATTGACTGTTTTTCAGAAGATCGCAAAAGGTGATCACAGATCATATGACCCTGGAACATTGCAACTGTCATAAATTTGAACCAGTTGCCAAACATCTGAATTTTGATCATGTGGCCATGGGAAACCTGTAATGGTTGTAACTCTGAAAAAAAGGCCATAAGTTACTTCTTTCAGTGCTGTATTAACTTTAAATGTCAATACATGAGTGGTTGTAAGTTGAGGACTACCTGTGCCTTCTGTCAGTTGTTCTCTTGCAGTATTTCACAACGGTAGTTTTCTCAGATGAGTGATCTGTTATTTTTATTTATCGAAGTGCAATATACCATTAATGTCATTATACATTAATGACAAAGTATAAATAATGCCAGAGAGACTTACAAAGGAACAACCATAGCATTTTAATGAATTTAGTTAAATATAGAAAATCATTTACATTTCTAAAAGATAAATATACATCAGTAGCATTCTGTAAAGCTAACATCACAACAACATACATATGGGTAATTTATTAAGATCTTTTCCTACATGACTATGTGAATCTGTATTGTTATTTCTCAATGTATTCAAAGGCAATGTTGTAGAAACTACACCCCAAATATGTTTTAACCTTTGAGTAAGGGATCATTTAAAATTTATATTGGTTGAAAAAAAATGTAACTCATTTCTTTGTATTTCTTTTTTTCCCTTTTTTGTCTGCATTTTTAGCTTTGCTTTTCCTTTTTTATCTTAAATATTAGTTTTTCTTAGTTTTTATTTTTCTAGTTTTTTTTAAAAAAATCTAATGTTAGTTTTTTTTTTAAAAAAAGCTACATACTCTCATTAAGAACAGCAACTAGTAATATACAAGGTTATGACCATATCAACGTAAGTTGACATATTAAGTTAATTAGTCATCTTGACTAGATGACTATTTTCTAATCTCATATTTACAACAGTTGTGTTAATCATAACACAATTTGCACATACCCGTTTTCCATTATTATGGAATTTTTGTTTATAAGTAGTTTTGATTAATAACCACAATTAAGCCCAAAATTACTGTTACTAAGTGAGACATTTAAGTGAGTTTTGCCCCATTTTATGACCTGTAGTAGTTAAATTAGTAACATGGTTGTTAAGTGAATCTGTGTTAGCCATTGATTTTACTTGTCAGAAAGTTGCAAAAGGGGACACTGCTTGCCAGAAGGTCACAAAAGGAGATACTGCAACCGTCATAAATATGAGTCAGTTGCCAAGCATCTGAATTTTGATCAAGTGACTAAGGAATTAAGATGTTGACTTGGTGTATCATATTGCAGGAAGAAGAGAGAAATATCTGGGAGCCTGTTTCTATTTTCACCAACAGATGGGGCAAAGTCTTTCTTGTGTAGAGATGTTCGAGGTCTATTGCTTATTTTGGAAAAAATAGCTCTTCTATTCTTTAATTATATAACTATATTAAATTTCTCCAGCATATGTGTTTTAATGTGGAGTATAAATTCTATATTGCTTACTTAGGAACAAGGTAACTCAATGTAGTCTACTTTTGCAGACTGTTAGATTTTCATAAGCAGTTATCTGTATTATTCTGAGCAATAACTGATACCAATAAATATCCAGTGCATCACTGGTTTCAATTCACTATGTAATTCTTATTTGTCTAAGCAAAAGAGGGAGAGAGGGAGAAAGAGAAAGAGAAAGAGAAAGAGAAAAGAGAAAGAGAAAGGGAAAGGGAAAGGGAAAGGGAAAGGGAAAGGGGGAGAGAGAGAGAGAGATATTTTTAATATACTGTATATATTAACGGAAGGATTTTGCACAGCTGATAAAAATATCTTCTGTTGACATCACAAACAAAAACTTGCCAGGACAATTTTATGAAAAAGTGTGTCTGACCTTTGACTGGAAAAATCCAGATTCATAGAGGCTTAGTAAGTTACTAAGTCTACTCACTTTCTCTCAGCCTAATTTATTTAACAAGATTAGGAAAACAACTGAAGAAGTGTTCTGTATACCATTGTGAGCTTCCAGAGAAATGGTGGACATAAATTTAAATACGGTAGTCCTTAATTTACAACAGTTCATTAGTGACCATTCGAAGTTGCAACGGCAATGACTTATGACTGTTTTTCACACTTATGACTATAGCAGCATCCCCATGGTCATATGATGAAAATTCAGACGCATGACAACTGACTCATATTTATGAAGGTTGCAGTGACTGGGGTCATGTGATCCTTTTGTAACTTTCTGACAAGCAAAGTCAATGGGCAAGTCAGATTCACTTAATAATCATGTTACTAACTTTAACAACGGCAATGATTCACTTAACAATTGTGGCAAGAAAAGTCGTAAAATGGGACAAAACTCACTTAACAAATGTCTTAGTAGTAATTTTGGGCTCAATTGTGGTTGTAAGTCAAGGACTATCTATAAACAAAAATTCCATAATAATAGAAAACAGGGGTACAAATTGTGTTATGATTAACGCAACTGTTGTAAATATGAGAATAGGAAATAGTCATCTAGTCAAACTATTTTGAAAACAATTCTGTTTATTGGCAGAAAATTATTTTTTATCTTGTTTAGAGAACTGTCTACTTACACTCATTTATTTGGACTTTATTTTATGCAATTGGTAGAGGCAGCTCCTCATGTTTCTGACTATTATTTACATAAACCAACGTCTGCATAATGAAACTTTGCCTCATTTTGTTTCTACTGGTCCAAACTCAATCAGTAATAGAGTGACACTACTATATATAGCCCATCACTTTGTCTCCCAGGATTGAGATTGGAAGGCCAATGTTTCAATACATTTAATGTTTACTTAAACCTCTTAAATGCATGTTCAACATATTGTATTGTATTGTATTGGTTCGATTTATATGCCGCCCTTCTCCGGAGACTCAGAGTGGCTATAAGAGGAATCTTCTTCAGGGTTTTTTTTTAGATATTTTAGAGGAAAAAACAGCCTTCGCTGGTTTCAGTATAATAGAGATGTTTTGTCAAAGCCAAAAAATTTAAAAAAGGGGAAAGATACATGTCTCAATTGCCAGTATAGGTTTGTGTGTATGTGTGTGGCAGGGTGTGGCAGGTGGGGGTGGGGGGATTTGTACATGTATGAAAAAAAATATGTATTTTAGAAATTCTTTTCCGAAGCACTTTGTTCACCAGCTAAACATTTAAATTAGAGGGTGTTAGAATCTTAAAATTGGACTGTAGCTAACTGGTCTATTTTAATTCATGATGAGTTTCAGAAATGATGTTTTAATACATTGAGAAGAATGTCAGAATTTGCTGATAATTTACTTGACACTGAACAATGAACAATCTGATATAACTGATTGGAAAGCATGAGGGAGGGTAATTTTTGCTTTTAGTATCAGTCAGCAGTTGTTTTACTTTCTTGACTACAGAGTGTTCAAAGGATTAAAAATACCAATTTCAATATTAAAAAAGCACATTATAGGAGAAATACTTGGCCTGAATTAAATAACTCTAATTTCTGACACTACGTATAACTCTATAAATAACAAGATTGACAGGAAAAAAACCATAAAAATTAAATGTTCATGTATTTCTCATCATTTAAGTTTGTGAAAACATAACATTTAGAGTGACATTTAGAGCATAATAAGTAATCTTAAAATTCTAAATTGATGGTCCTATAATTAGAAAACATTTCATCCAATAAGTCATAAATATTAAGAACTATATACAAATATATAAATAATAATGGAAAAAATATTTTAGAAATAAATCATGTTTCAAAAACATACCTATTTCTTTCTCTAAGGTTGAGCTTTGAGAAAATAGGTTCTACCAGTTTGCAATAGACATTTGCTTTGTAAAATGTTCATTGGCTATCACGTATGACATCACAATCCCTCCTTTCCTAGTTGTTCAATTTGTTTAAATAAAACAATCACTTTAATCAATTAGAAGTAATGCAGAAGTAATTTAAATACCGGTAATTTAAAATGATAGACCTTATAAGGAGCAAGGAGAGATAAAAATGTTACCAGCACTGCATCTGTTAACTTTGTAAGTGAGGAGAAAGGCAAGCTTAGGATATAGTGCAAATCTTCTACAAATCTGCATGCAAAAATTTCTCACAAAATATTATAGTACCCTCTACAGAAATTTATGCACATTACATTTGTCTTTTACATCACTAAATCAGAGAGTTGGAAGGGATACTAGATATTCTTTAATCCAATCTCCTGTTTGGTTCATGATTTATTACAACATCACTGACCAGGCATTCTGTCTAAAGATCTCTAGTTAAAGAGAACATACCTTCATGTGATAATCTGTTCTGTTACCTAACAGGTGGTATGGTGTAATGTGGAATGGGATGGTACACCTTCGAAAACATGGTTCTTCCATTAACATTGGGGATCCCATTGTGAGCCTGCAAAGTGGTTATATGAGGCTAAATGATGGTTGTTCCTCCACTATCTGCAGGTTATTTTGTGGTTTATGTTTTCATTTTTGTTTTTATATGTTTGATATTTTTATACTGTGGTGATATGGTTTAATTGCTACTATGCTTGTAAGCTGCCAGAGTGAGATGAGCTGCTAAATAAGCCTGGTAATAAATAAATAAAATAGTAAGTAAGATAGCATTTTCTTTTTGCAGCTGTTCATATGGTCAAAACAACACAGGATTTTTTGCAAGTGCACTGTAACCATCATTTTTTATCATCTCCTTATCTATAACATTTCCCTCTCAAAGCAAAATCAAGAACCTGAATGTCCATCTGTAAAGTCACTGAATTAATAGAAACAGAAAAAGAACATTAAAACAAGTGGATCCTCTGACCTATCCCTATTTGTTTTGTGGTAGTAAAATGTCATTTTTTAAAAAAATGATTTGTTCACATGATGCTGCCTTTAATTTGTCCCTAGCCTATAAGGGAGAAAGGCTTAAGAAATGCTTATTTGTTAAAAATTCCTTATTCTGACAAATTTAAGCAGTGTCAAGGTGTATTAAGCAGAGAAATCAGATGACCAGAAACAAATGCAACAGAGACAGGATTAGGATCAGCAATAGATTCTGCAAATTTTATGCTAGAATTGTTTTTCAGTCAATTCAAGAATAGGTGAATAGCATTTCAATTTTGCAATAGGAAAAATCTGATAATAGCAATAACATTTAGACTTATATACTGCTTCATAGTGCTTTATAACCATCTCTAAGTGGTTTATTTTATTTATTTATTTATTTATTTATATGCCGCCCTTCTCCGGAGACTCAGGGCGGCTTACAATGCGTTAAGCAATAG
>JANHZT010004183.1:28220-39634 GCA_032468215.1 Stegonotus admiraltiensis | reverse complement strand
AGGAGCCTCTGGAGGTCCTGAAGGCCCTGGCTGAGTCTCTGCCTCTGGCACCACATCCTCTTCAGCCTCCTCGCTGTTCGATGCGAGCGCCAGCTGCGCAGGCTGCTGGCGTGACACCACACCAGCCTTCTTGTTGTCGGGATCAGCCATGATCCACGCAGGCCGCTGGCGGGCCACAACAGAATGTAGTGTTGAAACCTAGTATCTGCGGATTCCCACAGGCCTTGACGATGTACACTTCTGTGTTTGTGGTTCTTAGATACATGGTACAATAGCACTCAGGACATCTTTGAGCTGTCTAACTTAACACTGTTTCTAGTATGTGAGATTCTAGAAATAGCTTTGCAACTTTCAGAGTGATCCTAAACATGTAGCTTTTCATTTTCTTTGTATTCCTGTTGCTGTAAGATATGAAGAACGTTAAAGAGAATCTACGTTTTTGTATGTAACATTTGCATATAAATATTGAGAATCCCAGCTAATCTAGGAGTGGGAAATTTCCTCCTTCCTTAATAACTGCTTCATCCATGCAGTTAAACTTGGGAGGCCTTGCTGTATGTTTCTGTACCATCAGCTGTTTAGGAGAAGGTGCAATAAGAAGCAGGGCCTTCTTTGCTGTGGCAGCTAAGAATTTAGAAAGGCAATAGAGCCACATATAAAACAACAGATCTTTCCCTAGGCTTTATTTTCTTTTAAGGCAGCTGGTTTTTAAGAAAAATGTTACTATGCTATTGCTCAGTTAACGTTTTGATTGTGGCTGTTTGTCTGTTTGAGTTATTTGTATTGTATGTGACAGATTTTGTGTTTTGTGTTTGATTATTTGAAGCACATTCTTGCTGATTTGGCATTCTATTGGCTGAATTCAGTTGTAAAATTGTAGGATTTAGATGTGTTCTAAAACAAAAACAGCGCCTTTTCAATGAAGTGAACTCAGACCAAATCAGTTATTTGTTTTCTTCTTTTGGGATGAAATAGTAGCAAAGAACAGTAGCAAAGAACAGTTTAGGTAATCACCAGTATTTTTTCAGAGTATTTACCTCATTTCTGAGATTGTTAATGTGACCTGGTTCCATTTGCTGTAAATATTTAAACTTACTTTAAGTATTTAAAAAAAGTGAAGTAAGAAGATTCTAGTTGCTGGATCTTTAGTTGTGTGTGTTCAGACTTTGATTAGCCTCTTTTCTAGAACATCAATGGGCTCTTCGTTTTCACAAGTCAGACCTTTGGTCGCCACACACAACATTCTGGCCGATTGTACATGTTCCTTCCATTTGTCCATTACGTGCTGTTGCAGAGCAGGAGAAAAAAAGTACTCTTGTGAAATGGATTGGAAATTCTGAAATTCAAATATTTGCAAGTTCTTAGCACATCTGCTGTTCACAAACCCCTTTTGCAAAGGTGTATAGAGGTTCAGCACCTGTCTTCAGTATGAAAACATCACAGATGGACAAATATGTCCCAAAATGTGTAGATGGAACATTGTTTGTTTGCACTGTCTTCAAATCCTCTTTGCTTCTGTTCTGTCTCATATGAGTGAATCATATACTCATGATTGGTAAGGCCAATCTGTCAGGGTTCAAGTAATAACTCCACAGAAAGCAGAACTCCAAGGCGTACAAGTTCCTCAAAGAACCATTTTATTGGAGATACCATATTGGCACAAGCTGGTGAAAACTGACTCTGAAAGGTCCTGTGGTTTTCACCTGATTAAAAAGTGAAAGTTCCTCCTTTCCCCAAATCATCAGTCACATTGTCCATTCGAGGTGCTGGATACTGTGCTCCTCCTTTCTCCAGCCACCTGTTGGAATGTCCTTGGTTCCCACAGGAAACTATTTTGTTTTGGCTACAAGCCCCCATCTAACTATGTTCCCCCTCCCTATTCCTTCTTCACACAGTGGTAATCCTGAAGCCCCCAAAATGGCCCCAGCCAGGTTCGCTTCAGAGTTGACACAATCATTCTGGGTGGGTTCTACTTACCTTTACTACTGGTTCACAATGGGGCCGCGCGCACGCTCTTCTATGCAAGTGCAGAAGCTTTTGTGCATGCGCAGAAGCATTTTCATGGTCAGGTTAGTGGGCAGGGCCTCCCGCCGATTTTACTACCGGTTCTATAGAACTGGTGCGAACTGGGGGCAATTCATCACTGATTCTCATCCAGTTCGAAATATGTGGCTCCAGATTCCACACATGGCAAACTTTTCCTTTATCACGCAAACCAATGTCCCTACATTTCCTTTTCAGGTTGAAGTCCCAAGTAAGCCAGTGGTCCGGCCTTACCGGCCCCCAACTGCCCAAGAGGTCTGTTACCAGAGGATTCAGCTAGCGCAGAAGCAGGCAGCGCACCTGGCCCAGCAGCGGCCACAGCAGCCCCTGCCGACCGCAAAGTTTCCTGTGGCACCCCAAAGAACCTTAATTGCTATGCACAAAGGAGAAAGGAAGCGAGTTGCTCATGTGCCCAGTGCGGCTCTTTCGGCAGTCTCCAAGTTGGGCAAGTGAATGTTTCCGGGGTTCTTTTTTTTTCTTGCAGAATAATTCTCTTTTTTTCTCTTCAAGTTTTTCATTTTATATTACATACTCATATCACTGCATGAACAGTGTAACACCTGGGTGCCATACATTTCAGTACAGATAAAATAATAGTATTAATCATAGTTATCACATTCATCCAGCTTATATACTTCTAGTAGTAATACACATTTATATCAAATTATAATCTTTAATTATTTTGTATTTTTTAAACATACATAATACTACTGCCATTCAGTTTCTAAACCTCCCTCTTATCATTGCACTTATCTTATTTTATAAAAATGTGTATGCTAATATTCCCCCTCCTCTTTTTTCTGTCTTTAGTCTAACTTTTATTCATGTCACCATTATATTAAAAGACGTTCCCTTTGTATTAACAATATTATCCTTCATTATTTCATTGTTCAGTATTTAAATGTACAGTTCTAATACCAATCACAATATTTAAACATACAAAATAACTATTCATATTCTTTGTTTTCATCCAATATATATGGTTCTAGTATTAATACACATGTTTATATTAGAATACATTTGTTATTTGCTCAGTGTTTATGCTTTTTACATTTTTTTATTATTATTAAGCTTTTTAAAGTTTATTTAATAATACCATCATTCAATCTCTTAATTTTCCCGTTTTAGTATTACTTTTGTTCCATCATGTAAAGGTATATATACAAGTAATCCCTCAATCTCTTATTGAACACATTCCTATCTCTGTTCTAATTTGTCCTCCTGCCACCATTATAAAGACGGAAAGAAAAAGAAAAAAAATATTTTTTCTTTCTTCTTTTTCCTATCCCCCTTCTATACATCATCTCATGCCTGCATCAATACTTTAATTCTTATACTTTTTTTAACTTGCCTCCCATATTGTCCTCTTAAATCTTTATCTTTGTTTGTATCTGTATCTACATCGTGCCTAGTCAATCTAAGTGTTTCTCCCATCCCTACCCTCTTCCACTGTCTAGCTTTGAAATTATCAACCTGGACCCCTGCCTTCCCAAAGTATCTTCCTGCTCCTCCTGTTCTCTTTTCAGATCTCTTAGAATGTTTTCCCCCTGGTTTGATTCATCAAACATTATTAATTTTATTGATGACTCCTCGTTATCTTCTTTTCGTTGATTCCTCAATTCTGTTTTCCCCCTCTATTCCTTCTGCTAGCTCCTTCCTTTTCTGGGCATCTTGGTCATTACTCATTGTCCTTTGGATAATATTTTCCAATTTTTGATCTATGCCATCCATTAATTCCATAATCACCTTATGTTCTTTCTGTATAATATTTTTTATGCTTTGAAACATCAAATCCATTTCATTCAAATTTCTGCTCGCTTCCTCCTTATGTTGCATCTTGTTTTAACAAATTCCACCTTTGGCCAATAGCCCAAGAACCATTTCTTAAAACCTGAGGTTACTCTTCAAAGAATACACTAATCACAGTTCTTTATGTTCCATAAGTAGTCAGTCAGTTCCATTTACATAGTCCAGGGAGTTATCCAAGCCTCTTTAAGTCACCTTTATAGATTCAGTCATATAACCTAACATTCAGGGGTCACTTTAATTAAATGTCTTCTTTATTCTCACATTTAAATCTCCAGTGGTCATAGGGTAGGTGTATATGGTCCAGTAAATATTTTTACAGTCTTTTAAATGGGTGTTCCCAGGCTTGTATATTTTCCTTTCATCAGCAGGTGGCACCCTCAGGTTAATTTTCAATATTTTTACTAGAAATCTGGTTTTAATTATTTTAAATTGTAATTAGATTATAGAAGCAGTGTTAATTTTTTAAATCCCTAATTCCAGCATTTTAAATTGCTTTCCCAATGTCACGTCTTCCCAATCTGAGAGTCCAATTTCCTGCGTTTTTAAAGAATTTTTTTCTAATCCTTTCTTTTTAGTCAGTTTTCTCAGTGTTTGATCGCCACTTTAGTTCTGAGTAAATCCTACATTTCTCTTTTGGGGTTAACTTTTCGGTAAAAAAAAATTCTACCACCCAGTTCCACACCGTTCACCAAAACCCCCTCCAGCTCAAAGCTTAGATGGTCATTGGCTGTCCCAGCTTCATGGCAGCCATCTTAGGCTGTCTCTTCTCCTTGTCATGGCTGAGAAGGAAATTAAGCCCCAGGTCAGGCAGGAGAGCTGTGACATTCTGAGACCTTGCAGGGTGTCTCTATTTGATTCACCACCCCTCCAAGGCAGCTTTGGCTCCTTTCAGAGCCCACCAACAGGGAGAACTCGGCATGGTAGCGTGGAGACCCACTCTCCATGTCCAATCTCACCATGATGTCAGCTGGACATCCAGAAGAATTCTTCATTCTTTTAGGAGAAGCAAGGCAGAGTATCCTCATCTTCTGACCTGCTAAAGGGGATCTTGAGTCAACTGAGCAGTGTGAGGGGAAAGAGGAGGAAGGCCATGCAGATGACAACTCTTCTCTGCATAAAGACTCCCCAAAGACATGTTGCTCCCATAATCAGAATTTTGCACCTCAGTCATGAAAAAGAAACAAAGCTAACTTCTACTCCTCTGCTGTCTGTGGATGGCTCTTTATATTTGTATATTTTAATTCTGTTTTGAGTCCAGTATACAGTCTCTAGTCATAAGTTCCCCAGGTAGTAAGTCCCTTGCAGGGAAACCAGGTTCTTTGTATCAGTTTGGCAAGAATATTAACCCATGGCTAGATAATTACTCCTTTTGTCATTCCATTCGTGCCTTTAGTCTGGTGTATCCTTTTTTGTTTTGTCTCTCTTTCCCCCACTCTCTAAACCAGCAATAAGTAGCAAATGTGCAAGCTAGGAACTTTTTATTTATTTACATTTTTATATGTTCACACCTTATCAATGCTGAGACTTTTTTCGGACTTCATACATTTCACTAAATAGAGTGAAATGATAACAAGAACATGTAAAACAGAAAGTAAAGTCATAACCTACCTGTGATACCTGAAGAGCTAAAGCAGAACAAATCTGCACTAAATGGTGATGATTATTGTACCCTTGATTGAGTGGCAGCCGTATCTGAATAAGGCGTGACTAGTTCAGCCGACATTAACACGGCCTCTTCCAGAAGACTTAGAACGTCAGTTACCAGACTTAGTAGCAAAGATGAGCAAAAGCTGACAGAGAAATCTGGGAGATTCTGGAGAGGGTTTTGGACACTTGTTCCACTTTTCTTCTCAACTCTCCCTAAATCAGGTGTGTCCAACCCTGGCAACTGTAAGACCTGTAGACTGCAACTCCCAGAATTCTCCAGCCAGCATGGCCAGCTGGGGAATTCGGGGAGTTGAAGGCCACAAGCTTTAAAGTCACCAAGGTTGGACATCTCTGCCCTAAATGGTCTACCAGAAGTGGGCAGGTCAATCCTCATCCTTTCCATGACTTACATAATTCTAAGACTTTGTAGCACATTTCAGAGTTTTGCTCTGCTTCTCAATATTGTCCTTTTTTGCCTACATCCTTTCAGTTCCTGGAAATCTTAAGAAGACCATTCCAGCCGCACGTGTGGCATCTTCCAATGGTGTTGCTGCTCCAGCATTGAAAGCTCGAACGCTGACTGGGATGGCATCTAAAACAACTACCACAGGTGTCCCAAAAAGGATAGCACATACTCCCACTCTGCAGGTGATGAATTGCCAGTATATGCTTCATAGTTAATTTTTCAAACTGAACACATGAAACATTCCCCTGCATGCTATTTTAGCCTTTAACTATTTTAGCCTTTAACTTTAACATCTGGAAGTCAAAGTTGAAGAAAAACACTTGTGCAAGATTGTGCTTCCTTTTGTTTCTTCCAGGATTTATCAGCCAGTTTTGCATATAAAAGGTATTTGAGTCATTCCTAGGAAGAATATTGGATTATTTGGGAAGTCCCAATAAAGGAGAGAACATTTATAGCTCAGGGTTGAAATGAGGGGGTCCTTGGTGCTCTTTGAGTTTGGTTCTTTTCTTGAAGACGTTTCATTACCCAAACTAGGTAACATCTGCAGTGCCAGCAGATGTAATGAAACATCTACAAGAAAACAACTATCAATGATGATCTTGTGGGCTGTTGGATATTGCAGAAAGTTGACCATTAGACCACATGTAGCTCATAGCTCATATATAGCTTAGTAGAAGAACCAATCACAGGGAGGAAAGGCATTGTAGTAACTGTGCTATCAAAATAGCTTATTCTCTTCCTCCCTTTCCATGTTCTCTAGAGCACTACCTTGAAAAGGCCAGTTATTCCCACAGAATATGGTGCCAAAGTTCCCACCAACATCCGCCAGAGGTACCTCAACCTCTTCATTGATGAGTGCTTGAAGTTCTGCCCCTCGCAGCAGGGAGCCTTTGACAAGGTTTGTGTTTTTGTAATGGTAATCATAGGAAGGAATGCTTGAGCGTCTTCGAATTCTTATAGTTTGCACTTCTTTAACTGTAGGCCCAAACGATAGAGGGATTGAATCACTTTAAAAAATTGGAAGTTCACTGAGCAAACATATTTGCAAGTTCAGAGTTAGGACAGCCATCCCAATGTTGAGCTTCCTGTTTGAATAGTAAGAGGATCACAGGTCTACATTTCTTACCTTATTTTTAGAAGTACTTTTCCTGGTGTTACGAACACAGGTAGTCCTCAAGTTGCGACCGCAAGCAAACCCAAAATCTCCATTGCTAAGCAAGACAGTTGTTAAGTGAGTTTTGCCCCATTGTATGACCTTTCTTGTTTAGTTGTTAAGTGAATCACAGCAGTTGTTAAATTAATAACACGGTTGTTAAGGGAATCTGGCTTCCCCGTTGCCCTTGTTTATCAGAAGATCTCAAAAGGTGACCATGTGTGACTCTGGGACACTGCAGTCATCAGAAGTACATCTAGTTGTCAAGTGTTTCGATTTTGATCACATGACGGTGGGGATGCTGCAACAGTCGTAAGTGTGAAAAACGATCATAAGCCACTTTTTCCGGTACCATTGTAACTTTGAATGGTTGATAAACGAATGGTTGTAAATGGAGGACTACTTGTAGAAACATTTGTCTTTTTTCCCCTGCTTATCCCTGTCTATTAATATTTGACCATTCTCCTGGTGGCATTGGAAGCCACCTAATATATATGAACATAACAGTTCTCCCTAGCCTGGGAACTGCTCCTTCCTGCCTTAGCAGCTTCATTTTGTATATTAAAACTCAAAAATGCTGATGGTGGGAATGCTGTTCACAGGCTCTTGCTGAGGAGAAGGTGGTGTATGAGCGCAGCACCAGCCGCAACATCTACCTGAATGTGGCGGTAAACACTTTGAAGAAGCTGAGGACTCTGTTGCCCAGCCCTTCTCAGGGAGTTCAAAGTATGTACTTAGACTTTACTTTTTGCTTACAGACTGAAGCTTCTCTGCTACTTTACGTTTCGTTTTATTCTTTCCTTATACTCGCAAACCTCCATTTCTAGACATTTGGAGCTTCTTAACAAAACACACTTCAGGTTTGCACAATAGACTGGGTAAAAAGACTGCCTACCAATCCAACAGGACATCATTCTGTGGGCAAAACTTTCATAATACATCTCTTGGCCAGCCCCATAACATCTGTACAAGTAGAGACAGTTAGCTGGTTGCACTGCAGTGTTATGCCATACATCAGCCCCAGTCTTGCCCACAAACTCCTGCCATTACAAATGTTATTTAGCACATTGGCAAAGGGGGTATATGATATTAACCCTAAAATAATTATGGGACCTATTATCACTTCTTCCTAAGCTTAATTCGTAGCATGTGGGCCTTGACTTTTAAAGCAGTCAGCGAGTGGAGACCTGTGTAGCATTTTCATTGACTCAGAGATTTTATTTGTGGTTGACCCAGGAGGTTTGCTGACATTCTACTTTGACACCTGCCTTTTTCTTCCAGAGGCCAGCAATAGGAAAGTGGTTTCTCATGAAGCTATGCTAGGAGGGAAACTGGCAGCCAGGACCAGTTACACACTTAATCGTTCTACAAGCTTACGGCTAGAAGACCTGACAGGTAGGTTTCCTCCTTTTTGTCATGGGACACAGTGACCATGGTGTGTGTGTGTGTGTGTGTGTGTAATTCTATTCCTTTCTGTCTGTTTTAAAGACCTTCAGATTGATTTTAGAAGTAGCCTGATTGTTTTTCAGCATCAGAGAACTGATAGGATCAGTGTTGAAAGCCAATCCAGAGCTATTTAAAACTATAAAGAGCACAGAAAAGCTGTGGAGAAGAATGGGCTGAGGTCACTTTTTAGAGGCTCATTGATGCATGGTGCATGCGATTCTTCTAAATGTCCACCTTCAGTTTGACCAGGTTTTACCCTGTAGGCAGGGCATTTCATGATAAAAGTGCAATTAGCCCAAAAGTAATGGTAAAGGTTCTTCTCGCACATATGTGGTAGTCATTCCCAACTCTAGGGGTCAGCGCTCATCTCCGTTTCAAAGCCGAAGAGCCAGCGCTGTCCGAAGACATCTCCGTGGTCATGTGGCCGTGGTCATGTGGCCGACATGACTCAGTGGCAAAGGCGCACGGAACGCTGTTGCCTTCCACCAAAGGTGGTCCCTATTTTTCTACTTGCATTTTTTACGTGCTTTCGAACTGCTAGGTTGGCAGAAGCTGGGACAAGTAATGGGAGCTCACCCTGTTATGCAGCACTAGGGATTCAAACCACTGAACTGCCGACCTTTCGATCTACAAGCTCAGTGTCTTAGCCATTGAGTCACCGCATCCCTATAAATTAAGCCAAAGTAAGCCTGTTATCCAGTTAACGACGTTCTACAATCCATTGGAGAAATTATAAGTGATCTAACCTGCGTCAGTTTTGTATGTGGATAAAGCATTAGCTCTGAAGCAAAATAAGTTGCTTTTTTATCAGTCACATAAACGTTTGATAGCTATTCCAGGTCTGTATGGGGAAAAAAATAATCCTTCAAGTTGCATGGTCCTAAATTGTGAATGTGATGTCTTTGCAAATGCCTTCTGTCTCATTGAGAGAGAAGAGGAGAAGGCTTATTTCAAGCAGGCAGCCGCTTATTAATGTTCATGAGAAATTACCATTTGCCTGAATTGGTATCAGCAGTCAGCACTTCATGATTCTTCACTTATAGAATGGATAGTGTAGAACAATGAAGGTTCGGTACAGAACCCTCAACATCCACAGATATGTCGATGGAATCTAAGATGTCTTGTAACTAAAAGGGAAAAAAGCTCAGGTCAAAGTATTTATTTATTTATTTATTATTTGCATTTATATACCGCCCTTCTCCTGAAGGACTCAGGGCGGTGTACAGCTAAAATAAAACACACAAATAGAAAATTTAAAAAACAATTTAAAACTATATTAAACAATTTGGCCCATAGCTGATTAAAACCCACTTTTTAATTAAAAAGTTAAAATTGGCAATTAAAAAGTTAAAAAAAGTTAGGCCAGCCCGGCTTGTTGGAATAAAAGAGTCTTAAGGGCACTGCGGAAGGTGGGTAGGTCCGGGATCCTACGAACCTCCGGGGGTAATTTGTTCCAGAGGGCAGGTGCCCCCACAGAGAAGGCTCTCCCCCTGGGGGTCGCCAGTCGACATTGTTTGACCGATGGCACCCAGAGGAGACCCTCTCTGTGGGAGCATACTGGTCGGTGGGAGGCTATTTGTGGCAGGAGGCAGTCTCGTAGGTAGATAACTGAGTGGTGTTAAATGTGCAGCAATTACGAACAAGGAAAATCCTCCACGGAGGATTATTAGGAAACAGATCGAACAACCCGAAGCCTTGAATACACCTTCCTTACAAGAAAAGGCTAGAATGCAGGTAGTCCTCGAGTTATGACCACAATTGAGCGCAAAATTTATGTTGCTAAGTGAAACATTTTGTTAAGTGAGTTTGCCCCATTTTACAACATTTTTTTTGCCACAGTTGTTAAGTGAATCATTGTATTTGTTAAGTGGGTAACATGGTTGTTAAGTGAATCTGGAATTCTCCATTGACTTTGCTTGTCAGAAGGTTGCAAAAGGTGATTGCATGACCCCAGGACACTGCAACCGTCATAAATATGAACCAGTTGCCAAGCATCTGAATTTTGATCATATGACCACAGGGATGCTGCAACAGTCGGAAGTGTGAAAAATGGTCATAAGTCACTTTTTTCAGTGCCGTTGTAACTTTGAACGGTCACTAAATGAAAATCAAGGGCTACCTGTATAGAGAAGGTGATTGCAGGTGTCGTAAATCGAGGGCTACCTGTATAGAGAAGGTGATTGCAGTAGAAAATGTTTAAGGCAGGGCTCTCCAACCAAAGCTGGCTGAGGAATTCTGGGAGTTGAAGTCCACAAGTCTTAAAGTTGCCAAGGTTGGAGACCCTTGCCTTAAGGTGTTTAAAGTTCGATATGTCATGAAGAAAATGGACATAAAGATATTTTTGCTCCCTCTCTTAAGGAATCATGCAGTGAAATTGAATGGAAGGAAATTTAGATGAGACAAAGAAAGTGCTTCTTCCTATAGTACATAATTAATCTGGGATTCTTTGCAGTTGAAGCAAAAAGGACACACTAATGGCCATTGACTTTATGGTAGTCTCCAACATATGACCATAATTAAGGCCAGAATTATGCTCATACGTTGTGGTCATTAAGTGGCTCACGCCTGATTTTGCAAGGATTTTTGCAGCAGTCATGAAGTCACAGTTAAGCAAAAGTCATTAAGTGAACCTATTTTCCCCAAAGGGCAGTTTTTGCTGGAAACCAGAAGTAAACATTGACTACATATTTTTATCGTAAGTGTACAGAATAACTGAATAACAGAATTGGAGGGGACCTTGAAGATCTTCTAGTCCAACCCCCTGTTCAAGTACCATAGCATTACATACTCTTTCTGTATACTGTTATCTATGTGCTTTATGTCAGATGCTAAATAAATACATCAAAAACC
>JANHZT010004183.1:12512-28120 GCA_032468215.1 Stegonotus admiraltiensis | reverse complement strand
GCAGTAGGCATGAGCTTAAATGGACTCCAGAGGATGGTAGAGGACAGGAAGGCCTGGAGGAACGTTGTCCATGGGGTAGCAATGGGTCGGACACAACTTCCCAACTAACAACCTTAACCACTGCAAAAATACTCTGAAAAGACAGGATGTCCACCAGCAAACAATTCCTCTCCTTCAATTTCTTTATGAAATGTAGAAGAAAAAAATGGTCTCATGTCATCATAAACTTATAACTAGCTGTAGACCACAGCATGAGATGAGACTTTCTCCTTCGTGGTGTAACATAAAGAAGTAAACAGAGAGAGTTTGCTATTGGAGATCTCTGGAGCAGGCCCTAAAACGCAGACTTCTTTAGGTGCTGTATGTTCCAGATCCTGACGTGCCGAGAGATGTTATCCTTTCAGTCCTCAGAGTGGCATAAAGAATTTAGAACAAGAGTTCATGAAAATACAAATGGCTGCCTACTAAGAAAATATATGATGATTATTTATTTATTTTTCATAGTTATATGCCACCCTTCTCCCGAAGGACTCGGGGCAGCTCACAAAAATTAAAACAGTAATAACAATAAAAAAGATACTAAAATAATCCGGTTAAGATCTCCCAAAATTAAAAGTAAAAGTAAAAACGCCCATCAGATCAAGCAATTTGTTGGAAAAACCATGTCTTCAGGTCACGGCAGAAAGAGCGGAGGTCGGGGGCCGTCAGGAGCCCAGCGGGTAACCCATTCGAGAGGGTCGGTGCGCCCACAGAGAACACCCTCATCCTGGGCGCCACCAACTGACATTGTCTGGCCGATGGCACCCAGAGGAGGGCAGTCCTATGTGAGCGTGCTGGGCAATGGGAGGCAGGCAGAAGGTCCTGCAGGTACCCCGGACCCATGCCATGTAGGGCTTTATAGGTAAGTACCAGCACCTTGAAGCGGATCCGGAGGACCACTGGTAACCAGTGCAGCTCGCGCAGGAGAGGTGTAACACGGGAGTAATGGGAACCTCCCTTAATGCCAGTGAGGAACATGTTGTGGTGGCCATTGTGGTCCCCTGGATTCTTGTCTGGGGTCTTGTGTGTATACACAAATCCTCTGGACCTAATGAGTATGGTGGTTGGAATACATAGGAGGGAAAAGCAGGAGGAGATTACAGATGGCTGTCCTGTTTGTAAGGTTGCTTCCCTGGCTAGGCTTCAAGATATTCAGACTAGTCCTGCAGTTCTTCTCTTGAATTGCTAAAGAATTCCAGAGGTGCAGTCAAAGGAACTATAGGAAGTCCTTGACTTACAACCATAACTGAGTCTAGAATTACAGTTGTAAGTCATTGAAGTCAAAAGTCAGGGTTATCATGTGACTGCCGGACTCAATGTTTTTATACAGGTAGCCATATGCAGCTCTTGAGGCTTCAGTTGGCACATCCTGCAGGGGGAAAACAGAACTGTCTTGTTTTCATAGATTTCAGTCTTTTGGGTTGACCTTTTTATATTAGGGATTCCCTGATTGAGGTGACACCCGCTTAGGTCTTCCTAAGCTGAATTACTGCAAACTTTTTCTGCCAAGAAAAACAAAACTTTTCTCCAGAATAAAAGTAGAAGTTGATGTCGAAAGTGCATTTTAATTATTCAGTTTAATGTTCTGAACAAGTAGTTCTCGACTTACAACCATTCATTTAATGACCAAAGCTACAACAGCACTGAAACACGTGACATATTAAGACCAGTCGTCATACTTACAACTCCCTCAGCAACCCCACAGTCACCTGAACGATGGACACATCCTGGGATCATTTGTAACTTTCCCAGCCGGCTTCCAACAAGTGAAGTCAGTGAGGGAAGCTGGATCGTTTAATGGCCACATGATTCACTTAACCGCAGTAATTTGCTTAACATGGTAAAACAAAAGTTGGAAAATGGGGTGCAGCTCACTTAACAAATAATTTAACAGATAATAATGGAAACTCAGTCCCAATTGTAGTTGGCTGTCAAAGACTACCTGTACTTGATTTCTTTTGTTATTTTTCAGTCCTTGACGCAGTTGTTCCTCATACCACAAGGGGGCAAGCGGCTGAATCTCTTAACAGCTTGTCTAATGGGAGTCTGTGTTTTTGATGGGCTGGGGAAAAAAACAACCAATGCAATATTTGCATATTGGTTAGAAACAGTTCATAGATGAGAGCAAAATCCGCCGCGAACTAAAAACATGGTTGTTTAAATACCCTAGCCTGCACTGATGGGGATTTTAACTGTATTTTAATTAATTTTAATTGAATTTTATATTAATTTTTAGTATATGCTTAACATGTTTTAATAGGTTTTAATATATATATTTGTTGGATTGTGTACCTACATTGTTGTGAGCCGCCCTGAGTCCTATGGAGATAGGGTGGCATATAAATCCAATTAAATAAATAAATAAAATAAATAAAATAGCCATTGGCCCTTCAAATGCCACTTGATACAATCAGTAGAGTCACCCTTGCAGATGAGTTGAAGGGCTCCTGTTCTGATGAATTCCCATACAGTATGATCCATTTATCTCATTGGGAGAAAATAGAATTATTTTTTTAAAAAAAGAGTGTTTTAGGTAGATATATGAGAATGGACTGAGGGCCAAAAATCTATATTTTTAACACACTCCTTTTTCTTCTGTAAGGTTCTTGCAGGATTTGTTGTCGTTGTGGCACAGAATACATGGTATCACCTTCCGGAAATTGTGTCCGTAAAGAAGAATGCATCCATCACTGGGGGAGATTGCGCAAGCAAAGAGGTAATAGTTTACTTTTTTTTAAAAAAAAAGTATATTCATTCTCCAATGGAATTCAAAGTGCACGATACTGATTTTTATTCTCACAAGAAACCTGTGAGGTTATGTACAGGTGGCATTTTGCAAGCTGCTTTGAGAGCTCAGACAGCTAGGTTTTAGATCTCTGCTCATGGCCATGAGTTTATCCCATTCTCTAGTAGCAACGGACACATAGTCAGGTTGCATATTGGATATTGGAAGCCGATGAAAAAAATGAGAGAAGCGTCACATTTTGGCTCAAAGGTGCTTTTTCAAAAGGCAGCTGGACTGTTTTTTGAGAAAGAAGACGATATTTCGCTTCTCATCCAAGAAGCTTCATCCGTTGTGACTGGATGGTGGGGGAGATGGAAGGATAGGATCCCCTCACAGTCCAGGCACAACGGATGAAGTTTCTTGGATGAGAAGTAAAAGGTCTTTTTCTTCTTCAAAAAACAGTCCAGTTACTTTTTGAAAAAGCACCTTTGAGACAACCATGACCTGGATGATGTTAATCTCCACAGACGTCACATTTTGGCGTTATTTGTTCCCTCAGACTCTGCTTATATATCGAGAGGGCTTCCATGAAGCTCAAAAAACATTCAGTAGCAAAGATTTACACACATTTTAGGGGAAAAAATCCCAGATGAGTAAATATTCATTCAGAGCACTTTATAACATGCAAGGTTATTGTTGTCTTAAATAAGAAGCCTAGGGACACAATTGAAAGACAATAAACACAGTTATGTTTGTGGTGGAGACAAAATGAGATCCATTTCATCAGAATCACCTTAGCTGGGACCGATTGTCATCAAACCCCACTCCTCCAAGAACTAGTCCATAATCCTTTTAGAGATTATTTAAACGATATGGCTTACAAATATTTCAGAAGTAAGTCTACTTTATCTTTCTGTGTTCATTATGTAATTGTTCATGCTTCTGTTTGCTTTCTTTTTCCTTTAGCATCGTTTTCCTAGCCTGCATCTTCATAATAAGTAATGATTTTAAACATAACCCTCCCTAAGTAGATTAAGAGAAAGGAATTGTGTTAGTATTAAAATCAAGATTATGTCAGTCAGGCTAGTTTTTGCTTAATCTTTAATTGGTGGTTATGTGCACAATGAGAATTTCCCATTTAGCAGTTCTCTCTCTCTCTCTCTCTCTCTCTTTTTTTGTAGTGCCAGGTGGCTGGGAAACACATTATAGCTGTTGTTCGGGAGCCGTAGGTTCACTCGGATGCCAAGTTGCAAAAGTATGTACCCATGTTAGGTCAAACCATGAAGTACCAGGTGAAGTGGACTACCTTCTCTCTGAGTATAGTCACAGCTTTGCCACTTTGATCTCTGTTTCATGGAAGATGCTTTGGAGATGCTTTTCAATCTTGCTTTGGCTTGAGAAAAAAAAACATGACCCCTTCCATCAGCCATTCTCTGTAGCAATAGGACAAAAATATTTAATTTATTATTAAATTTGTGATAGCGGTCTAATCCATTAGACCAGGGATGTTCAACCTTGGCAATTTTGAAGACTTGTAGATTTGCTCCCAGAATTCTTGAGCCGGCATGGGAGTTAAAGTCTACAAGTCTTTAAAGTTGTCAAGGTTGGATACCCCTCCATTAGAGTTTGGATGGCCTACAAAATCCAGCAAACAGTAAAAACACATACCCAAATAAACGGCCCAAACTAAAACCATCAGAATGTCAACAATACAACAGGACCTCAGAAATACATCAACACGCACAAATGCAGGTTTTAAGGGCTTTCCAGAACCCCAGGAGAAGGGGAGCCATCTGTATCTCTCAGGGAATGCTGTTCCATAGGCAGAGACAGAGAAGGCACACTTCCTCAGTCCCACAAGATGGCAGCATTTAATAGAGAGCAGCTGTTCAAACATATTGGGTTGTCAGAAACAGTTGGAGATATGCAGTTCCTCAGAAAACAAGGTTCTGTGCCATGAAGCACAGGGCCCATTATATCAAAAATACTTCCTGTTCTTCTACCGTGAGTATTGATTTCATCCAATTAGTCATTGCGACTTGTTCATCTTCCGCACACTGATCACCCATGAATTTTCTGTAAGAGCTTGAGATGGAAGCTCAGAACAGTGCCCCAGCTATTGAGGACAATGCTGCAGTCTCAATCAAGGTAACACTTTCCCTAAATAGAAGGGGAGAGATCAAAGAACCACAGAACGTAAGGTCTGAGAGGGATCTTTGAGGTCATCTAATCCAGCCACGTACTCAGTGCAAGAGTCTACTACTGTAGTATCTCCAACAGATTGCCTCTGTTCAGACATCTCCAGTGAAAGCTGCCCAAATCAACTTTCCAGTTATTTTAAATCCATTCTTTCTTGCGGGTTTTTTTTCTTGGCTCAGTTTTACCCCATCTTATACTCAACAGCCCTTGAGATATTTGAAGGCAGCTATCAGTCTGTGCAGTTTTTTCCCCCTAATCTAGACAAGGCATACCCAGTACCACCTCCTCATTTTTTTTCCTCCAGGGCTGGTATCATCTAAGTTCCTCTCCGCTGAACACATTCCAGTTTAAAATATCAGCCTGGTGCTCGTGAGTGTGATCTAAACGAAGACTTATCTTGATATTAATACTAGGCTTTGGTTGATGCAGCCTAGGTCCGTGTGTACTTTTTTTCAGCTGGGTCATGCTGTTAGCACGTGTTCTCCCCCACCCCGCACCCCCATCCCAAAGCTATAATTCAGACTATATCATAATTACATAGTAACCCTGGTCACAGTATGATGACATCCACAGAACTTTCCATGACAAAGAATAAGAGAAACTGCTGGTAGGAGAAGGAAGTAATTCTGTTCAGTCCCGAGGCTGCGGCATTCCTTGAGGATATGGGCTTCTTCACCATCTGTGAGAAAGACTGTGGCTCAATGCCTTTAGAGGGATATAGAAATTGAGCTGTGAGGAAACTAAAGAGGATCAGATCTTTTCTCTCTCCAGAGATTTTAGTCCATACCTCTCTAGGGATTTGTAAAATGTTTTTGTGCTCAAAACCGATGCTCCTGGGAGCTTTCCTGATACACCCCCATTTTCAAGTTAGCCTTTTCCACTGTAAAGATGATGGAATATTAGGCCCACCATCAAGGTTCCTTTTCTACATTATACAAATGAAACTAACAAGATGTTAAATGGTTACAATATTTATGTAGTGCGGTGGCACAGTGGTTAGAGTGCAGTACTGCAGGCTACTTCTGCTGCCTGCTGTCTGTCTGCAATTTGTGCAGTTCAAATCTCACCAGGCTCAAGGTTGACTCAGCCTTCCATCTTCTGAGGTGGGTAAAATGAGGACCCAGATTGTTGGGGGACAATTTGCTGACTCTGTAAACCGCTTTGAGAAGGCTGTAAAAGCACCGTGAAGCGGCATATAAGTCTAAGTGCTATTGCTACTTAACCAAGCACATCTAAATTATATTAATCAAAATATCTTTACAATCCCCAAGGCATGTAACAACTTTTGAGCACCCCTCATGTTTGTAAATTGAAAGTTGAAAAAATTGACAACATCCTAAATTGTAGAATACATCCTGTTCTCCCCTGAGGCATCGCAGTTTTGCTGTTTGAAAGGATTACTCTCCAGATACGTTTGTTATTTTCTGTGTTGTTCCCTTGGATGTTCTTGAGAACGTCTTGTCAGTTTTTTAAAAAATTCTGTAATAATGCGAGGGTGTTCTCTTTCACTCTTGTAGTTGTTATTGATCTTTCAATTCTGTATTATGGAGCAAGTCAGTTTTCAGTCTTCTCTCCAGCCATCCTAAAAAAAGAAACCTTTACTTCCAATATTGTGTCTACTCAGGTTGGCATTTTGCAAGACCACCAGTCTGCTAACTAAAAGTGGGCAAGATTGGAGACCTCCTGATTAAATTTGTCCAGGGATAGCCTTTTTGTAACACCTCTTTAATTCTCCCCCACTTCTCACCTTAAGCAACATGTCCATGATGGCCGGAAGGAAAGTCTGGAAGGTTTTGTGAAGACATTTGAGAAGTTGACACGGGCAGATGGGCATCCTGGCATCTACGCCTTGGATTGTGAAATGGTAGGTTGACTGTGCATACAGAATAATGTTAAGGATTTCATCTTTCACCAGGAATATATATTTAAATTTTGTGCCCCAACAATCCAGTATATTTGTATGGAAACAACTTTGATACCACTGTGCACACTTAATGAAGAGCTTGAGTAATGTAGAAAGGGTTTTCTAAGTAAAACAAGGCTGTTGAGATTCAAGAGGAGGCAAGGACATAAAACAGGACGTGGTTAAAGGAGCCAGGATAGTGGCCACGATGGCACAATCGAAGCCCCACATGTTTGTAGAAGTAGAAAAACCCTCCATTCAACTGAAAAAATGGTGAGAAGGCAGTCCCAGAAGAATACAGTTAGGAAGACTGATTGCGCTCAGAGTCCACAAAATGTTGCCTGCCTCGGGTTCAGGGAAAGGGGAAGTGGAATACGCTGGTGTGTTCTGGAAGAGGGAGGAATCTAGAAGCCTGAACCAAAATTTAATCACATT
This sequence comes from Stegonotus admiraltiensis, assembly GCA_032468215.1. Classification (NCBI taxonomy): domain Eukaryota; kingdom Metazoa; phylum Chordata; class Lepidosauria; order Squamata; family Colubridae; genus Stegonotus; species Stegonotus admiraltiensis. The sequence continues at coordinate 20,819 of JANHZT010004183.1, read as the reverse complement.
TCCATAATGTGTGTGTTTGCAGAATTGATTTTTTTTTAAATTCTAGTTTGAGCATTATTAAGAGGGGCTAAGGCACAGATGTACTTCTTACATCCCTTCCCCAAGTTGGTGCCTTTTAGTTTTGTTGTCCCTGCATCCCTTAGTATCCCCATCAATCTAGCTCTGCTGGTTGAAATTTTAGGAGTTGCAGAATCTATACGTCTGGAGAACAGGTGGGGCGGGCTATCAGGGCAGAGGGATTATTGATACTAAACCCTAGCTCAGAAAGTTACTGTAGAGATAAAATATAGAGTGGAAGGTACCAATTACAATTTCTGAACTCCTCAGAAAGAAGGCAGAATAGAAATGTGGTTAAAACAAGGCATTCCGAGTCCCACACCTAAATTACTAGAAACATTTTTGAATCCTTTTTTCCCGTGATTCTTTTTCACATCTTTCTATTAGATTGCAAAATTGGCTGGGGTCTGATGAAGGAATGGCTGCTGTTGTCCAACGGCTGGTGGGAACCCTTCCTAAAACATGCTTTCTTTTGTGTCTCTTCTATCTTGTCTTCTGCAGTGTTACACTAAGCAAGGGTTAGAGCTGACGCGCGTCACTGTGATCAACTCAGACCTGAGAGTGGTCTACGATACCTTTGTCAAACCAGACTCCAAAGTTGTGGATTACAACACTCGGTGAGGGCCCACAGAGTCTGAAAGAGCATGGGGATTGTTAACAAAAAAAATCTGTGCATTTGGTGTCAACGGTTGAGCGGTCAGAGTACCTACTAAGCGCCTGCGTCTAGGGTTGCCTGCTGAAACTCTGAAAAGACAGCCAGGCGCGCAGCAGGTGCCAGCCCCACCCACCCATCTAGGCTAACTTCCTAACTTTCTCCATGTGGCTTTCTTTTCAGAGTTTCAGCAGGTGATCTTTATTTTTGAATTTCAGATTTACTGCCTTGTTCTCTACTTTTCCTGCTATGTGAATCAGAAAAAAAATTAATTCGAAAAATTAATTTGCACTCCCAAACTGTTGATCTGTCCAGATCACATTGCCCCAAGAAATGAAAGCCAAGTATTTTTCCTATGGAGGAACCTGCTTTTCGTGTTTCCTTCTGAGTTACTGCTCTGAACTTCGTTCTTTCCAATAAGACAGCTCTTTTTGTGGTGATATTTGCAAACCTATAACACCGAGGAGATGTCAGAGGGGCCCTGTGGCACATGCGGGTAGTGTAGTGCTGGATTTCAGAGGGAAGTTGAATTTGTGCTTTCTACATTCCTGCCCGTGTTACAGTTTTTATCTATTTCCCAATACAAAATGGTGGGGAAGCATGGCTTCTGCTTTTAGCCGTCATCCTCAGAGTGCTGCCAAAAAGGAACCAGGATCCATTTTCCTCAAGAGGTTTTGTGAAAGAAAAGGGAGAAGGTTCTCTGAGCAGGAATTAGCCTACTCCTAGCTAGCTAGCTAGCTAGCACATGTGAGGGGTGGTAACCATATGTCTGAAAAGCAGCAGAATTAAAAAGAACCCAAAACCCCACCTGATGATACCAACCTTTCCTTGGCAGGTTTTCGGGTGTGACAGAGGCAGATCTGGAAAATGCATCAATAACTCTTCGGGATGTCCAGGCGGTTCTCTTGAGTATGTTCAGCACAGACACTATCCTGATAGGCCACAGTTTAGAAAGTGATTTGTTTGCACTAAAGGTAAACGTTGCACAGAAACACATGCATGTTTTACGTACACTCTTCCCCTGAAATGATGGCCGTGGCTAGTTTATGGGCAAATCCCCCTTCAAACCCATTGCCTTCTCTGGGTGATCTTTTAAGATGCACTTCTTTGAAACATATATTCTTGTACTTAAGTAGTCTTAATTAAAAGTCCAAAAGGAAAGAAAGAATATAAAGAAGAATCCAATAGATTTTCTTCTTCCTTCCCTTACTAGCTTATCCACTCTATGGTGGTGGACACAGCTGTCGTCTTCCCTCACCGCCTGGGTTTGCCTTACAAGCGGGCATTGCGTACTTTGATGGCGGATTACCTCAAGCGCATAATCCAGGATAGCGGTAAGATTTGAGGGCAAAAATGAGGACCCAGATTGTTGGCTGCCGTATGCTGACTCTGTAAACTGCTTTGTTGTTGTTAGTTGCAAAGTTGTGTCCTACCTATCGCGACCCCATGGACAACTTTCCTCCAGGCCTGCCTGTCCTCTACCATCCCCCAGAGTCCATTTAAGCTCACGCCGACTGCTTCAGTGACTCCATCCAGCCACCTCATTCTCTGCCATCCCCTTCTTCTTTTGCCCTCAATCGTTCCCAGTTCCCAGTAAACTGCTTAGAGAGGGTTATAAAGCACTTGTCAGGGTTCCAAGTAATACACCCATAGCAAAGAGAACTCTGAGGCAGGCTAGTTCCTCAAAGAATATGTTTATTGGATATATCATATTGGCACAGGCTGGTGAAAACCAACTCTGAATGTTCCCGCGGTTTTCACCTAATTAAAAGTAAACATTTTTTCCCATCCCCAAACAATCAGTCACATGGTCCAATTGGTGCTGTCTGGTTGCCTGGTAACTTCACTCCTCCTCTTTCCAGCTACCTGTGGGAATGTCCTTGGTTCCCAGGAGGAAGTATTTTGTTCTGGCTACAAACACCCCTCCCCCCCTTAATCCCTCAGCTCCAGTGTGGCAACACTGAAGCTCCAAAATGTCCTCAGTCAGGTCAGCTTCAGGGTTGACAGCACTGTGAAGCGGTATATAAGTCTACGTGCTATTGCTATTGATGGTCGTTTGCAGTGTCCTGCGATCACCTGACTGCAACTTAACAGTATTTTTTGCTGGAAACCAGTGTTTGTGTCCAGTTTCCAGCAAAAAATGCCCGTTGCGGACAATGGATTTGCTTAACGATCACTGTGTTCTCTTACCTACTATGTTGTTCAGTTAACAACTGCAGTTTCACTTAACCACTGCAATCAAACTTGCTGCATTTTGAAAAAACAACAGATTTTTAAAGTCTACCTAATATATTAGTCTTCTTAACTTGGAGACAATTGGGCACCCCAGTGTAATAGCTAATTCCCCCTCCCTCCCATATGGCAGAGCCCCAAAATCCTCACCCTTTTAGAAAAGTTGTTAAAATATGTTTTCCCTCCAGGTATTTGAGTCTGGTTGAATGGAGTTCCCTTTTGCTCCTTTTACTATTGTGTTTGGTGTCATTTTATATATTGGGTATGCTTTTTAATGTTATGTGTTTATTTTGGGGTGTTTTGGTTGTTTTCTGCTGTACGCTACCCAGAGTACAGCCACCGTTCAAGTTAGGTGGACCTATAAACCCACGAAACAAGTAAATAAATGGCTTCTTATTTTTCCGGTTGCTAACAGTGGAAGGTCATGACTCCAGTGAGGATGCCCGAGCCTGCATGGAGCTGATGATCTGGAAGATCAAGGAAGACGCTAAAGTGAAGCGATGATCCGCCTCCACACTGCTGCTGTTCTCCTTTGCATTTTTGTCACAGGGCAATAATGAAGCCCACAGAGAGACACCCGTAGCCAGCAGCAGACCCTTCCCAGACTTTTCCCCTCTCGGCCCACAGGCGTTCCGAGGAATTGGGAGCAAGCAGCTCCTTCTGCTGGCAAAGTGATGGCCGGTGTCTGCATGCCAGGCATTGTAGTCGAGGAGAAACACATTGTGACCCAAGAAGGTCAGCTATCCCCGTGGTGGGGAATGGTTTGGAGATAGTCTCATCATAGAAGATGGGAGTGACTTCAAGAGGCACTGAGTTCCACTATTCCCTCTCCCCACCCCTCCTATTTATGGACTTTAAAAGCTAGCTTTAATTTACATTTTTTATTTAATTTGGGGGGGGTTCTTGCGATTGGTCTTGGGCTATACAGGAATGGCGGAGAAGGTGGTCGCGGACCCTGGCCTGTCAAGAAAACAAGCCGAAGAGAGAATGAAGGGATGCTGGCTTCAGTTGAGGGAGGGAAGCCAGGAGCAGAGTTGCCCAGGTGGAAGGAACCTGGCTCAAAGAAGCTGTCCTGAAACACAGGAAAGGGAGAAGTGTGTGTTGCAGAGGAGATAACTGACAGAAAAATAAAGTTATAGAAAGTTCGGGATTTCGGGCCTCGGGCCGTGACTCCAGCATTGGTTTCCTGCTCAGGTCTTGACTTTAAGAGACCAGAGACAAGCTGCTACCAGACTGCAGGAGGCAGTCCAGATGGCTTGGTCTAGGCTGCTGGTAGCATTTCATTGAAACTACTGATGGGGCAAAGCTGCCCCCTGATCCCTCCCTGCTCAGGAGTTATTCAAACTAGCTGCTTCTGCCTTTGGCCTGGGGTAAGACTTTCGTCTTTTCTGGCTTGAAAGCTAGGTTCTGTTTTCTGCAAACGAGGAGGAAGAGGCAGGATCGTGTTCGGCACTGATCAGGTTTTCAAAAGGGCTGTTACTCAAATTGGGAGGGAGAGACGACAGGGAAAATTCATAACTTGCTCCCAAATTCTCCCTCTGGTTAAACTTGAATATTTTGTAGTAGGACTTTCCAGGGGCTTTTTTTTTTTTCCCCTTCCATCTCCAATGGTTTTTTGTAGTTGCCAGTTGAGCAATTGTGTACAAAGTCTCTCGCTCTGGCCACTGAGTTGTTAAAATACGAATATGTGGAATAAATTCTGTTGTCCTGCGGAGAGCTCTCACTCCTGCCTCGCCTGTTTTTCTCACAAGCAACGGGGATGTGAGAGGACCCTGCTAATACAGTGCAGGCTTTTCTGTGCCTCTCAGCATTGGAAGCAGCCCCCCTCCCTCCAGTTGTTTTTCCCCCTCCCCCCCCAACACAGATAATGGCCATTTGCTGGGATTGCTGTCGAGCTTTGTAAACAGCTTCCCACAGGAGGGCATTAGGCAACTCTGGTTGTGAAGGAAGAGTGCCCGCAATTGACACATCCATTAAACAACGGCTAGTAACACAGTTCCTTTGTTTTGTCAAAGGCCTTCTCTTTTTATTCGACAAGCCCCTAAGGCACCTAACTTGCCTTGTTCCAAGAGTTCGAAGCCCATTGCTGGAGTTTGTGAAAGACATCCCTTGGGAGGGATTTGGCTCAAATCTGTACATACTGTACAGTGTATGTTGGGTACCTATGTTGGTGGTCTAGTTAGGGTTGTTGGGTGCTGCGTGAGTAGCCAATTCTCAACAGTGACCTGTCTGTACTGGCCTCTAGAAGGACTGTGTATTTCAGGCATGTCTGCGCAAAGGCTCCGTTGGGCCTTCGCTGTCAATTTTTACCTCATGCTAATCTTTTCTGACATGACAGCCGGTGAAAATGAGGTGCCTCACAGCAGCCAGGACCCAACCCATTGACCACCCTTCAGATTGGTGGCATATGAATCCTGCCTTGATGGAAGGTGGGAAAGTATACATTTTTCTTTTGACGGCACTGGTCATCAAAAGCCCCAGGTGGGTTTGGAAAGCGAGAGGTGCACAAACCTGTCAGAACTTTTCCTGGGGAAAAGTAGGCAAGATTCTCCCCGCAGAGTATATCAAGCCCAGTGGGAGCATTTTAAAATGCCAGGAAATTCATGTTCCTATTGGATCTGGGCCAGTGTTTTTCCAACCTTGACAACTTTTAAGACTTGTGGACTTCAACTCCCAGAATTCCCCAGCCAGCCACAAGTTGAAGTCCACACAAGTCTTAAAGTAACCAAGGTTGGACACCCTTGGTCCAGGCAGTGAATACTTGCCTTGGGATTTGGAGGAACACAGCCAGAGTTCCCATAAACACAACAGAGAGGCTGCACAGCTGACTGGTTTGCAACGAGCATGTTTTATAGATGTGACAGATAGATAAATAATGACAAATACATGGGCAAAGCAGAACTTCTAACAAGCCTTGCTTTGGTACTTTAAAAGATGGTGGTTGAATCCATCTTCTTTGCTCAGATATGCACGTGTTTACTTGGCATAAGAGTAAAAAGTAATGGTTTAAGGAAAGGAAGGCCCTTGGGGTGAGCGGATGATCTATTTAACCAAAGGAACGTATTTGCACTACAAGCTTGTACCAGGATTAATACAGATTCATCCATCATTATTAGAGAGCTCAGAAGCTCCCTAACCTCCAAGAATGGAAGTTCCCTAGATGCCAACATGATGGTTAATCTCCTTCCCCCCCTCCCCCCTTTCTGCTATCATTTTGATGTTTGCTGCTCACCAACCAGAGCCTGCCCTTTGCTCTTCCTTCACAGGCAAGATTTGAAATGATCCCTAAGTACTTTAGACATAAGAAAAACAGGATCTCTTCCCCCCACCCCAGGCCAACTCAGCCATTCGGGGCTGCATCTCTTCTCTGATTGTAACACTGTACAGTAATAAAACTCTAGACTTTGTATATGTACAACTGTATACCTGTTAATACTGTTTTATATTTTTTTTTAAATAAAGCAAAATATGACATCCCTACATAGCGTGATTGTAAGGGTTCAGGGGCTAGGATTTGGGTGGACTGTTTCAAAAGGGTAACTTCTAAAATTATCGTTAATAAGCTTGTGCTCCGAACCCAATTAGTTATTTTCACTGAACGTTTGGGATTTGTTCATCTACTGAAGCAGCTTCTCCACGTGAGTGTTAAGTCACAGTGAATTATGGTTGTGCAGAGCAACTCCAAGTATGATTTGAAATGTAATGTGATTTTGTTTGATGGGCAATTTGCATATCCATCCATCCATTTCTCCATATCCATCCATCCATCCATCCATCCCCCCCCCTCTCTCTATCTATCTATCTACAGGTAGTCCTCAATTTACAACAGTTCATTTAGTGACTGTTCAAAGTTACAACAGCACTGAAAAAATTGACTTGCGGCCATTTTTCACACTTATGAACATATGAACCATTGCTGTGTCCCAGGGTCATGTGATCCCTTTTGCAACCTTCTCACAAGCAAAGTCAATGGAGTAGCTGGATTCATTTAACAACTATTACTAACTTGTCAACTGCAGTGATTTACTTAACAAATCATGGCAAGAAAGGTTGTAAAAATGGGGCAAAACTCACTTAACAACCGCCTCACTTAACAACAGAAATTTTGGGCTTTATTGTGGTTGTAAGTCGAGGACTACCTGTACCTGAACAGAGGTACAGAACTTTCTCCTCATTCACACAGAGATCTTGGAACAAGAGGCTGAAACAGTCTCTACCGCAGCAGCCTGGAGATAAATTGGGTTTGAATGTGAAAGCAATCCAGTGGCCGATGTTTCTGTAACGTTCGATCTATCCTCTTCCAGTACATCTTTTTGAAATAAACTTTGGGATGATCTTGCTTTCTATTGGCAAGAGCTTAACACTGGTATTTGGGAAGTGTATGTATGTGTTTTAAATGGTTTACACAACTGTTGTATTGAGTTTCCCATTTAACAGCAAGAGGAGGCTGCATCACATTTTTCAGCTCTTGTACTTGTGTAATTTGGCAGCGTATCTGAGGGGATTCTCAAGTGTTGGCCACAAAGTGCCTGTCTCTAAATCAGGGGTCTCCAACCTTGGCAACTTGAAGACTTGTGGACTTCAACTCCCAGAATTCCTCAGCCAGCAAAGCAAAGCTGGCTCTCAGTGTACATAAAAGAAAAGATGTTCATCAAGAATCATAAGGTACACCACTTAATGATAGTCATAGGGTACAAATAAGCAATCAGGAAATAGGAATAAAAATTGCAAGTTGAAAACTGGAGAGAGCACCCACAAGCTACCAAGTCATCCCAGGATTCTGTGCCACTCCTCAGTTCTCGCACTCATTGGCAAAGCTACCGTAAGTGTTCACGCTCTTCCAAAAGGCTAGGAATGGAGGACAAGATATTTGTAGGGCGGGGATAATAGCAAAGAAAGCTCTCTTCCTATGCTTTAATACAGGGGTCCCCAACTCCCAGTCCGTGGATCGTTACTGGGCCACAGCATGCCAAAACCTGGGCTGCACAAAAAAATGAAGCCCCATCCATGGGATGCAGGCAGCATGGGAAACACCCCCTACCCCAGTCTGCAGAAAAACCTCTATGGAACCAGTTCCTTGGGGGCCACTGCAGGGGTGAAATTGAGCAGGTTCTGAAAGGTTCTGGAGAATCAGTAGTGGAAATTTTGAGCAGTTCGGAGAACCAGTAGTGGAAATTTTGAGTAGTTCAGAGAACCGGCAAATAGCATCTCTAGCTTGCCCCAGAGTGGGATGGGAATGGAGATTTTGCAATATCCTTCCCCCAGGAGTGGAGAGGGAATGAAGATTTAGCAGTATCCTTCCCCTGCCACACCCACCAAGCCACACCACACCCACCAAGCCACGCCCACAGAACCGGTAGTAAAAA
>JANHZT010004182.1:47188-66522 GCA_032468215.1 Stegonotus admiraltiensis | reverse complement strand
CTTCCTTCCTTCCTTCCTTCCTTCCTTCCTTCCTTCCTTCCTTCCTTCCTTCCTTCCTTCCTTCCTTCCTTCCAGATCTGTTATTATTTACCACATACATGCATATCTGGGTGAGTTCTACTTACCTTTACTACTGGTTTGCAATGGGATCTGTGCTTCTGCGCATGCGCAGATCGTCCATGATAACATCCGGGCGGGTAGGTGGAGCTTCTCGCCGCTTTTACTACCGGTTCGTAGGAACCGGACCGAACCGGGAGCAACCCACCACTGATGTATATGTGAAAACTATGTGAGATCTTGTGATCATTGGACTATTAAGCATTCTTTCCTCTTGCCTTATTAGCAGACCATAAAGATTTGGGATTTTTAATCAAAGTTAACGTCTCCTTAAACTTTGATTTTTAAATCCCAGCTTTTTATCTTCTGATGGCTTTGTCAGTCACCTGAAAGTGTTCAAGATGCTGAAACTAAATTGCAGCTTTCTGGGCCTCACACTAGGGTTCAGCTAGTTTGACTTACCAACAAGCTGATGTTGCATTTGCCAAAAAATTATGTGTTAAAAATAGGCAGGGATTATTTGAAGGAGAATATTTTGTAGCTCAAGGTTGAAATGGGGGATCCTTGATGCTTTCTGAGCTTGGTTGTTTTTTTCAGATGTCTCTTTACCCAAATTAGGTAACATCCTCAATGCTAGTAAGGAATGAGGTTTGTCTTCAATTTATATTCCAGCAGTTTGCCCTCTCAATGTTGGTGGAAGTGGTCTTGGAGGTTCTTTGATTGGGCTAGCTTGTTTGGCAGTTCCTCAATTGCTTATTTCTTGATTGTTGGTCTGATGATAATCTTGGTGTTAACCTACGCTCATCTGGGTCTTGATTCCTGGTGGAAGGCGTTTTGGTATTTTGTTCCCTTTTTGGCTTCTTGATTGTCTCTATTGGTACTCTTTTGCATGGTATGTAAATGTTGTTTATGTCTATGTGTCTATTGATGGTAAATTTGTCAGAGTGTCAGGCTTCCAGGAATTCTCTCGGCTTGGTCTAAGGTGGTCACAATTTCCCAATTGAAACTACGGTTAAGTCTGTCCATATGTTGAGAAATTAAAGAGTGTTCATACGTCTTCATGTCAAGAATTATTTAAAATGTTGCAATAGGCTATGTACACTGGGAGGGAATAGGGTAATATTGACAATCATTTTAAGAAGAGTTGTGTTTTAAAAAAAATCTACATGGGATCATGTTTAGGATCTTGAAAGTTTTGGAACAGGTGAAAAACTCTGCTTCGAGGGTTTGGTTTGATTTGAGATATACCTTCTGAACTATTGCTCATACTTACAGTATATTTCATAGGGAATAAGTTAGTTCTGGAATACTTATGAACACCTTAAAATTGTACAATAATGCTATTACAGCTCTGATTTTGAGTAACCAACTGATATAAGGGAAAAGAGGCTGCAAGTTATTTCTTTGTATTTTAATCTTATCACTGGAGTTTCTGTATTTTTACACGATAGGAGTAGAAGTAGAAAAATGGCAATATTTGCTTTTTTGGTCTAGTGGTTAAGTCACCTGGCTAAAAAGTAAAAGCCCATGAATTCAAGTTCCACCTTAACCCTGAAAGCCACTTGGGTGATTTTGGACCAGTCACTATCTCAGTTCAACTTATCTTACAAGGTTGTTGTTATGAGGGGAAAAGGGGAACAAAGCTGTTTGCTGCCTTGAATTATTTGTAAAAGTAATAATAAAAAGGAATATACAGTAATTTTAAAAAATTTAACAAAGGAGAAGAATATGGAGATCACCTTGAAGGAAGAATGAAAAGGCAGTTATGTGAACTCCAGCTTAGCCCCCCAAAAGAGGAAAGAATGATAAAGAAACTCAAACTAACCCACCTTGATTCTCTTTGGTGTAAAATCAGGAAGAGAGTGCCAGTCTTTCAAGATTTTGTTATTGTGCCCTAAATAGTCCCTATAAGTCTATTGTCTGGCCTGGGCTACCGCGGAGAGATGACAAATTATCAGGAAAAAACACTGCTACCTGAATCGTTTTAAGACCTTTTCTGTATAGTGATGGAAAGAAATAATGGGAACTGCAATAAAATGTTTAATATTTAAATATTTTTCTTATATGTTTGAATTAGCATTCTATATATGTGGCTTTAAAGATGGGAGGTCAGCCTTGAGTCAATGTTCAGTGTTCATATCTTCTTCCTGTGTTCTCCAGTCATCCTTCTGACAAGAGTTCTGAGTTATGTAAACTTTTCCATAAAGAATAGTCTTATTTTTGAAGTTCGTGAATGGATGTACAAGATCTTGCTCATGAAAGACCCTCGGGCTAGGCTGCTAATGGTCAATATATATTCATTCTCATTACTCTTGCTAACTAAGCTATTAGAGTGAAGAAAAAAAATCCTTTTTGGCAGTCTAATGGCTAATTTACAAAATACTACAATTTTAAGTTCTGGATTGTCTGATTCTGGAAAATATGCAATAAGATAGAATTACCTTCAGAATATGAATTAACAAATAGCATTTGAAATACAACTCTTTGTACTGTAAATTATAAATTAATTTATAAAGGATATCAAGACAAAGCTATCTCTTTTTATTTATATACTTTGAAAGACATGTAAAGTGTAAATATATGTTTCTTTTATTCTTAAATTAAAATTTTCAGTTTCCATTTATTACTTAATGAATAGATTTTTTTCAATGAATTCTACCTGACTAAATCCTTTTTCTTCAAAGATAGCATTTGGTGTAAGTTAATCATGTATTTTTGTTCTCATGGTTGCACAGGATTCTGTGTTGTGGTGTGGCACAAATAGGTGATATACATACCTTGCATATTGTAGTAACTTGTAGTAACAAAAAGTGGCTTAAACTGTTGAATTGCATGAGGAGGCATAGTTTATCAGATCATACCTAATAATTAACACACCCCACCCATGCTTTAATCACCTTCAGTTTGAATGGGGTATTTTTCATTAGCTTAATGTTCATCTTGTCAACTAATGTCAGCTTAGCTTGCTAACTTTTAGGAATGATTCAGCTCTGTTATCTCATAGGCCTCCTATCAGTAATGGGATCTTATATGTTAGTTTTCCCCTCTTATTCAAATAGATGTTAGTCATGAGAACAGACTTAGTCTTATGTTTACATCTCAGTTGCAGAAACCTCCAGGGCTAGGGATTGTGATATACAAAAACCTGCAAACTTTGTTTGTATGTAAATGTTTGTCTTCTTTTCAAAATGTCTGTTATTTGGAATCATATAAAACATGGATGGAGAACTTATAACCTAATGGCTAAGAGATGGTCTCCAGGAATTTACTGATCAGCCCCTACCATCTACTTAGCTGTACCTTTTCATAGCAGTTAGGCTGAAGAAGTCTCACACTAACATTAAGTGCTTTGAGGGAATCTTTTCCTCTCTAGATCGCAAATCCTAAATTTAAGTTTTTCCTTCTTAAATAGTACATACAGTACACACTCACATGGAGAGAGAGAGAGAAATTTAACATTGTCTTCTATGTTGTGCAACTACATCTACATGTAGGTATGGATGCTGCTATTATGTATGCAAATAAGTATCTGTGAATGGCTACTCACTTTTGGGTTTGGTCTTGGGAAAGGTATTGTGATGGAAAGGTTCCCATTTCTTATAAAAGGTATTAACAATTGTAGATCCAATAACCAAGGCCAAGTGAACTTTAGAACTGTATTTCTGACTTTTTAAAAAAGGATCTGTCTGACATATTGGGGATTTAATGTTTTTTTTCCCCAAAAGCAGCAATGTGTTCTAAAGAAATGTTAATACAGTATATGCAGTGCTATTATGAATTTTAGTCATTAGCTTCCACTGCTTTGGATTTGTAGTAAAAGCAACTTGAGTGCATAGCCAGCAACAACTTTTCAAGAGGCCCACTGTTTTCTCTAAATATTAAGGTAAGTGAAGACAAGAAAAAGAAATCCTTAGTGCACAGATTAAATACCTTGCAGATTTAAGACTTCATTCTAAATCCATAGGGTAACTCACATGAGAAATAGGTCTTCTATACAAGGTGTAAGTACTTATTTATTAAATTTTTATCCTGGCTTTATTGTTTGATAAGTAACTCACTTATATAAGTCTAAGATAGACATAATACCAAAGAATATACTTCCAACTGGATCCAGACTTGCCCATCTGTGAATGAAAGAGCATTTCTGTTTCTAATGTGAACTGGTTATGGTATTTGGGATGACCTTGGGTGACCGGAGGAAGACCTGTACCATACATAACCATCATGTAAAAGGTACTCAGCCCATAGATGTTAAAGGGGTGTAGGAAGCATGTCAGAAGCAGTCCTCCCTTATTTGGGGGAGAGTAAAAGGGAGGGAGGGATGTGGTGGCTCAGTGGCTAAGACACTGATCTTGTCGATCGAAAGGTCGGCAGTTCAGTGGTTTGAATTCCTAGTGCTGCGTAACAGGGGTGAACTCCTGCTACTTGTCCCAGCTTCTGCCAACCTAGCAGTTCGAAAGCACATAAAAATGCAAGTAGAAAAAATAGGAACCACCTTTGGTGGGAAGGTAACAGTGTTCCGTGTGCCTTTGGTGTTTAGTCATGCTGGCCACATCTTCGGACAGTGCTGGCTCTTTGGCTTTGAAACGGAGATGAGCACCCCCCCCTAGAGTTGGGAACGACTAGCACATATGTGTGAGGGAAACCTTTACCTTTAAAAGGGAGGGAAGAGATACTTTCAGACTTTCAAGATTCTGTTACCTAAACCTTACAATAAAGGTAGTGTCTGACTAACTTAAAGGTTTAACAGATCCAATGGAGATTCCTCATTGAGAAAGGCACCAGGCTGGCAATCTTCTCATATTACCTCTTTCCCTGAAATTTTTTTAAATTGTTCTAATTGTTTTAACCTGTAAAAATGAAGTGTTTTAATATTGTGTGTAACCAGCCATATGCTAAATAAATAAATAAATAAATTCCCCCGAAAGTCCCCCGGTATCATGCTGTCCTCAAAGAATTCTCAAATCCTTCAGAATCGTATGGGATGGAATGTTTGGGGTTGCAAAGTAAAGTTAAAACCAGAGAAAATCACCAACCTATTTCCATCGCAATGTTGAGTGCAAATCTGAACCTAAACTATTAAGTGTCAGGATCAAAACAGGAATGTCATAAATGACTTCTGTTTTCTTTAATGACAGAACATTGAAAAAAATGCATATTTGAATAATGAAAGGCTACTGTTTTCTATCTTGGGATTCAATGGACTACATGTACCTAATGTTGAGACACATAACCAATTAAATTGTGGCTGTAAAGTTTTGTGCTAATGTTTATGCTATTTCGGGTGTCAACCAGGGCAATTCCAAAGATGCCATAAAGATCTCATTGATTATAGTCTCTAGTCTTAATTAAATATGTCCAACTCAGAATGGTACTTCTGAATCTACAATTACTGAATGTGTGAGACTCAGCTTAATAATATACACGCTGGGATGCAAATATGCTGTTTGGAAGAGCCAAACCAGTAAGACATATTCTTATTATCACTGCTGTCAGAAATATTTGTCTTTGTTTTTACCAACGCAACACTGCCACAGTGCTTCTTATAAACTGCTGAAGATGTGCTGCATGCAATTTTATAGAGAAGCACAAGAAAATTCCTCAAGCCTCTAAGTGGAGGCAGATGAATAACATGTCTCCAATTTGCTTTGCCAAAATAATCTGTCTGTTACCTGATAGCTGTGTTAAGTCTTAAACTCAATACCAGTCAGAATTGTGAAAGGTAAAAGCGTAAAAATAAGCAGAGATAAGAGTCCAGAATTATTTATGGCAGAAGTCTCTCTTTTAAGTTGGAAAGGTTAGGGGCTGATAAAGACTTGATTCTGCTTCATGCCATCCTTTTATATGGAAATTTTGAAAGAGGATTGACTGTGTTGTTATAGTTCTGGACAAAAACATTTCTTGACTCCCTTTAAATCTCAAGTAGGATAGCTTACTTGCTTATGTATGGCTATATATGCATGGGATTGACATGCTGCTCATTTCCAAAAAGGCTCATTTGAGAATGAGCTAAACCTTGGCTGTCAAACCTGCGGGCTGGATGATTCACATGCTGGCTACCCCCATGCCCAGTTTAGCGAAGGGTAAAAAAATTGTGATACGTCATGTGACGCTGCCGTGACAATGCAACTTTGACACCCCTGAGCTAAACAGAAAGCTTTGGGGGAAAAATCCCCTCCCAACAGTGACAGTTAACTTCCTAGCTATTGACATACCAAGAAATACAGCCCTACTAGCAACACAATGACCCACTGTAAGGATGGCCATCTATACCATTGATCCCCACAAACTTTCTGTAACAAGCAGGTCCAGAAGTTTATTAATTTCTAAGATTACATCTTGTTTTCATGCTTAGTTCCAGGAAACTGATGCAAGATCTAGATCCCTTTAAAGAGTGGTATACAATCCACAATATACAGCCTGGTAGCAATCCCTGCTTTCCTCCTGACTTTTTTTTTCTTGAGGAAGAAAGGGGTTCCAAGTTTATGTCTTTCAAAGTTTTAAATGTGATTTTGGTTCTTTTTTTCTTTTTAGAAAACAAATAGATGCTTGCAGTGGTGGGATTCAAATAATTTAATGACTGGTTCTCTGCCCTAATGACTGCCTAGCCGGGTGTGGTCATAGTGAATGTGCTCAGGAGATGTGACAGGCAGCACTCAGCTTCACCCCCCTGGGAGCAAAAATGGGCCCAGCCCCCTGTTTTGGGCCTAGTAAGCCTCCCTGCAGCCTCCTGGGAGCAAAAATAGGTCACGGGGGGATGTGCTGCACCCCCCATGGCCCATCTTGGGCCAAGTAGGCCTCTCTGCAGCCTCCCAGGAGCAAAAATGGGCCATGGGGGGTTTTTTGCTATACCGCACCCCTCCCTGTGCCCCATTTTGGGCCTAGCAGACCTCCCTGCAGCCTCCTGGGAGCAAAAATGGGCCGCGTAGAGACTCCTGGAAGAAGCTAGGTGGGGTGGGGGGGCACCCAGCAATTTAACTACCGGTTCACGAACCATCTCGAACCAGCTGAATCCTACCACTGGATGCTTGGATTTGAAAATCAAGATAAAACTTTATATGTGAATGTACAGAAGCAGAATATGTTAAGTTTTCAAATAGCCTAGCATACCTAAAGCAGAAGAGAATGCATCTCTTTCCGTATCTAGAAAAAACATTCTTGGCTTATTTAATTCAGAACTTCTGCCTTTCACATGATGCCTGGCTATTCATGCCCCTTTATGCTATGATCTGCAGTTTCCAAAAATATTTCCCTTCCTACAAAAGGAACAGCCCCACCGTATAAAAAAAGCTTGCCCAATTCCATTGTACAAAGCAGAGCTTTATAACTGGTGGACTACTGTATTTTTGGATAAGTCAGCAATAAATAAGGCAGATAGTAGGATGGCACTTTGTCCCAATGGCTTTTTGTACATATTGTCTTCTTTGATCTTTCATTTAGAATGGATTAAGAGAACTATCATATTTTGCTGTGTATAAGATGACACTTTTTCTTAAAAAATATTTACCTAAAAACGGAGGGGCATCTTACAGGGGGCCGAGAGGAGAACTGCGATTGTGAGACTGCCGATACCTTATTTCTGCAAACTAGCCTCACAAGCAAAACTCCCAATTGCAGAGACAAACTAACAGGTTTCCTCCAATCACGAGCCTTATGTAACTGAGGTCAGCTAATGCTGAGGAGAGTGTGTAGCCAGTGCCCAGATGTGACAGGGAGCAGTAATGTCCCTGGAGCCCATAAAAATATCAGAAAACAAAAAAGTAAATACCAGTACCAGTAAGCAAATGTCTTACTCTGCAAAATAAATGTCTTTTATTTAATGTTTAAAATATTGATTTCTGAATTTTGGGTAAGAAAAAAAGGGGGGGCGTCCTATATATGGGGGCATCTTGTAGATGGAAAAATATGGTATGTTGCTACATTCAGGTTTTGGAAAATGAATTTGTTATTTGAAATAGTATATTTTTCTATTGCTGGTTGCTCATAGAAGGATATCCTTTTAAATGCTGTCCAGGACCCTTCAGGAAGCAGATATAAGCAGAATATATTACCTGAATAAAACTTCATAGTTATTCAAAAAATTGAGATATAGTGATATAGTGGGAATTAAGTACCCAAGATTGCCTGTGACTGTCTTCTGAACAGTTAATATTTTAAAGTTGTTTTACCTATGATTATGTATTTTCCCACAATTTTTTATTTTTATTTTTTAAAATACAGAATTGCTTGTTTGTGGTGTTACGATCATTATGTTGCTATTTTAGACCACACGGGTCTGTATTCCTTGAAAATGTAGAAAGCGATTTTTGAACTTTTTCATATTTTTTCCTTTTTCAGAATAAAAATGGGCAACCCTTAGGATTTACATTGTAGAAATGAGTCCTGTTAGATGCAATGTGACAGAATATGAATTGCCTATCTTTTACCTTACAGTTTAACTCTTATTATGAGGTAGATGATCGCTGAAGTGAATATCTATTGTATACTGCAATATTTTAAGGTACATTGAGATGCCCACAAGGAAAAAGGTAAAGAAATTAAATTATACATCAAAAGTGTAGTTAGGAAAGAAATAAGTTAAATAAATCAGTGAATGAACTTGGAATACAGTGGTTAATTTAAATCAAATACAGATTTCAGTACATCTGTAAACAATAAAAGCTTTGGCCCAGCCAAACATTTTAAATGTTTACTTTTGTTTTCAATCATATTAATAATAAAACTAAGTCTGTATAGTATACATGGCAGGCATTGGACACAGCAGAATAGAAGACACAGAACTAGAGAAAATCATAAACTAGATTTGCATAAAGATCTGCAAATAGAAGGTCTATACCAGGGGTGCCAAACTTGCATCATCACAGCGTCGTCACGTGACATATCGTGACTTTCCCCCCCTTTGCTAAACCGGGCATGGACGTGGCCAGCGCATGATGCATCTGAACCCTGGGCTGTGAGTTTGACAGTCCTGGTCTATAGCTATGTTGTGACCTAGGCTTACTGAGTCATTACAAGACACAATTAGTCCCAAAAAACCCCTATTTTATTATAACAGCTGAGAATTACGTTCATTCCCAGCTGAGTCCCAATTAGTTGCAAAACAAGTCCTTCCGAAGAAGTCCTTCAGGATAATCACCAACCTTTATCTTCTTTGACACGTTGCCAAAGGCCTTACTTGGTAAAGCCCCACGAAGTTCAGAAACAAACAAGAGATGCCAACTGGAAACAGAGTTAGCAATGTTGCTTTCCTGCAAAAGGCCCAAGTGCCTTTGTTTCTCTTTTAAGCCTTATGGGAGGGGCCAATCATCTCCTGGCCTTACTCCTGAGTCGTCCCTTTTGCTTTAGCTGCTCTTGCCTTCTGGCAGCTCTGTGCATGCATGCACTAGGAACAGGCTCCTCCTGTTCCTCTGCCTCTCTGCTGTCTGACTCTGGCAGCTCCGGAGTCCGCACATCACTCCCAGATGGCCCTGGCCTCATCTCTGCCTCCAATGCAGAGCCCTCTTCTGGGCCTTCGCCAGACTCCAGGACTGGCCCATGTTCCTCCCCAGCCTCCTCATTGTCCGACTCCACTGCCAGATCCACAGGCTGCTGGCAGACCACAACAAGCTGTAACAAGAGAAAGCAAAGATAGCACCAATAGTGACAGGCACTTTGGTGCAATCCCAAAACATCTGGAGTACCACTTGAACCACATCCACATTGACAAAATCATTGCCAATCAATTGGAAAAAGCAGCTTTACTTGGAACAGAGATGAGGCCAGTATGCTCCCACAGAAAGGAGCTCCTCGGGGTGCTGTCGGTCAGACAATGTCGACTGGCAACCCCCAGGGGGAGGGCCTTCTCTGTGGGGGCACCTGCCCTCTGGAACGAGCTGCCCCTGGAGGTCCGGAGGATCCCGGACCTGTGCACCTTCTGCCGGGCCTTTAAGACCTTTTTATTTCAACAAGCCGGGCTGTCCTGATTTTTTAATTGGGTTGAGTTTAATTGGTTTTAAATTTAGGGGGATTTTAATAATTTTAATAATGGTTTTAACTGTGGGCCAAAATATTTAATCCGATTTTAAAATATTTTTAACTTCTATATTTATGTGTTTTACCATAGGTGTACACCGCCCTGAGTGCCTCAGGAGAAGGGCGGTATATAAATAAAATTATTATTATTATTATTATTATTATTAATAATAATAATAATAAACAACATCAGAATAACTGTTTCTAAATGTTTTTTATTCTGGCTGTACACCACCCTGAGTCCCTCGGGAGAAGGGTGGTATATAAATTTAATAAATTTTTAAATAAATAAATAAATAAATAAATAAATAAATAAATAAATAAATAAACAAACAAACAAACTAAAGTAGACTGGAAGGCAATAGTAAATTATTTTTGCACACTTGTTAAGAAAACTGAATGGATGTATCCATACAAGTAGTCCTTGACTTATGATTACAATTGGAATCAGAATGCCCATTACTAAGTGAGGCAGCCATTAAATCAATTGTACTTCATTTTACTATCTTTTTGCCCTTGATCATTTAATACAGGGGTGTCAAACTGGGGGCCTGCAGGCTGGATGCATCAAGCGCAGGCCACACCCATCCCAGCTCCGCAGAGGGGAAAAACATCACAAAACGTCATGTGATGGCAATGTGACGTGGTGAGTTTGACTCCCATGATTTAATACATCCCCATGGTCATTAAATGAATCATATGCTTGTTAAGCGAATCTTATTATAATAGTTTCCTCTGTTGACTTTGCTTGTTGGAAGCCACATAGCATGATCTGGACATATGTGAAATGTTATTTTTAAACATATTCAAACGAACACTGGAAGAACATGAGTTCAGACTATTAAGGAGTTACATACATGGTAATGTCAGAATTTAAGAGAAGAGAAATTACAAAGACCAGTAGCAAAAGTATAAGAGGCAGGATATTATTTTGCCTCTTTTGTACAGAATAACTAGAGACAATATATTGAGCAGGCTGTGAAACTGCCATGTTGGTTGAATGTATAAACAACAACATTGTTTTAAAGTGATTGATTCTATCCTATGCAGCTAAAATAAATAACTATGGACTTGGAGGCTACAATTTACTGATTTAATGAATTCAGGGCTTGCAAAGGCTAATAGGCCTCGACCTTAGTGAATGGGATGCCTTTCTTATACCCTGTTGTTGGAGCCATTTAAAAATAATTGATCGGCTTCATAATAAAATATTAAATATTACAGCTCTGCTGTATGAATGTAATGGGTTAGCACAGAGAAGAATATGGGCAGAAAAATAAGAAGCTGTTTTTTAGAAGCAACTCCAAACTTACTCAAATAAGCTTCATATTTTGCTCCCTTCAAAAAAAGCATTTCTCACTTTTATGCATGTCTCTGTCTCTGTATGTATTCTCTATGGTGAATTGCATCCCATTTGAATTCTGTAGTGGGCTTATTTAAATGGATTAACATACAAAATGGAACATCCTGCATTAAGATTATAGTTGTTGACTATCACCTCTGACTTGATGGGAGATAATTGGCATGTTTGCAGGATATTCCCAATTTCACCCCCAATTTCTCTTTCTCATACATTTTTCCAAATTGCATGGTTTTTTTTTTTAAACTTGTAGCTAAAGCACAGCTCTTGGAAATACTGTAGGAGCATGATGGCTTGAGTGGTTGGGACACTGGATAGGATGTTAGCAAGCCCATGTTTGAGACCCGAGACCTGCCGTGGGATGGGGTTGAGCTCTGGTCTTTCACTCCAGCTCCTGCCGGGTCATGAAAGGAGTCCCCAACTGGGCATTCCCAGGGCGACGGTGATGCCACCAGCTAATCCTTTCAACCAGTGGTGAAATCCAATTTTTTTTATTACTGGTTCTGTAGGTGGGGCTTGATGGATGTGGTGTGGCTTGGTGGGTATGGCTTGGTAGGCGTGGCATGGAAAGGATACTGTAAAATCTCCATTCCCACCCCACTCTGGGGGAAAGTTACTGCAAAATCCCCATTTCCTCCCGATTGGCTGGGACTTGGGAGGCAGAGAATAGACAGGGGTGGGGCCAGTCAGAATTTTTACTACCAGTTCTGCGAACTACTCAAACTTTCTGCTACCGGTTCTCCAGAATTGGTCAGAACCTGCTGAAACCCACCTATGGTGTGAACGCAACCAAGTGGGGCTTTATAAACAAGCTGTGGTTGAACAATCATGGCTCACAATGATCTGCAGACTTTTAAACATATTTAATGCATTTAAATAATGCTCAGCTGGAGGAACTCTGATTCCTCTTTGCATAACATACCCAATTCCAAGATATGCGAAGGGATGAAGAAAGTCTGTTGATTTATGTCTTAGTTCTGCAGCTGTGAGAATTATTCTGAAGAATTATTAATCTTTAAAAAAACCAGTTTCAATAAATCTTTCTATCTCAGTGTATGATATCATCAAGAGAGTAAAAGAATTGAAATGGAAATCGTCACATAGCAAGAAGAGCTGATGGCAGGTGGACCAAGACAGTGATAGAGTGGATCCTACTTGATAAAAAGCATCCACGGAAGAGACCTAAAACAAGATGAATCGACAACATCGGCAAGTTTTTTGGGCCCAATTGGCAAAAGAAAGCTCAGGACCGTATAGTTTGGAAACACATGGAAGAAACCTTCATCCTGCAGTGTATAGACCAGTGATGGCTAACCTTTTTGCCATTGTGTGCCAAAAATGGGGGGAGCAAGGGGGGGTCGCCCATGTGCGTGCCCACACCCATAATTCAATGCGCCCCGCCACCGCACACGTCCCCCCGGTTTTAGCACATGATGGCACAGTGGGCCCGGTAGGCCCGTTTTTCACCCTCCCCAGGCTCCAGAAGCTTTCTAGGAGCCCAGGGCGGGCAAAAACTGCCTTCTCCACTTCCCCCCGAGGCCCTCCAGAGGCCAGAAACAGCCCATTTCTCAACTTCTGGTGGGACTGGAAGGCCCAAAAATCAGCTGGCCGGTGCATGCATGTGCGCTGGAGCTGAACTATGGCAATGCTTGTGTGCCCACTGATATGGCTCCGTGTGCCAGCTGTGGCACCCGTGCCATAGGTTCGCCATCACGGGTCTATAGATTGGAATCACATATTGCCTGAGCAATAGTTTTAAGCATAATTTGCTAATGGTAGGATCCATGAAATACAGTACTATATAGCAAGCCATAAGCCATAGTTTGAAAACAACACACTAAACCAAAACCAAACAAACCACATCACAGGCTAGTATGAAATTCTGATCTAAATAAAAAAAAAAACCCAGCAAGCATCACAATGTCAAATCCTAACTAGGCCTTCTTAAGACATAAATCCCTGGGACAAACTTTATAAACTTTCCTGTAAGATAATTTCAGATTATAAACGTCATACAATAAATATTTTTTATCTAGGAATTGAAATCAACATATTCTTCCTTTCTCAAACATACCCCCCACCCCCCACAAGATGACTACTGTATTCTGCTGGGCATACTGTAGCATAGCCTCATTCTTGTCTGGAATGTTTAATAGAAATGTCCAAGTATTAAGGACAGAGAAAAGAGAGAAGGGAGTTTTAGAAAAAACAGGGCCGCTGCCACTGTTATTTTGGGATTTTACAATCCTACATCATTACATAGACTTTGCTTGTGTCAATAGTATAGACACAGGACAAATATGCAGAATTAGTAGTTAAATATGCCCCAGAATAAAGGTGCTGTGTCAACATGTAAAAAACAATGGTGGCATTAAAGTACGAAACACCTTTCCACGATGCAAAGTGAATTGTTCAGTGAAATCCACATGCTTCCTTAATACTTTTCCTTTAATCACACCCTAGTAATATTTGGGATTAATTGTCACAGGGCAGGAAATTAACCAGCAGAGAAGAAAACCAGTGTGGCAGCTAAGTGTTTTAGGCAGGAGAGCTGGATTCAAAATTCTCCTAATGTTAATCATAGGGTTACTTTTCTCAGATCAATCTATCTCACACAACTAACGCAGGAGATAAAACCAGATACGCTGTAATATGCAAAACATCCCTTAAAAGGGAAGAATTGTAGGTTTCCAGAAATACAGAACTTCTCCATTTAAACAAGACAGTCAATGTAACAACTGACAGGATAGACACTAAAGCAACACTGCCTGCTCTCACAAGGAGACAAGGCAGGTAAGACTTGAAAAAGGCAGACTATAAATCTAACAAACGAATATACCCCCCCAAATTGTAAACAGGGTTACACTGTAATATTTGCATACATATCATTCTATTAGACATGACATTGGCAATTCATTCACTTCATTCTTAGACTTCAAATCTATCAAGACTCAAAACTTTAAAACTGTCAACATAATCGATGTAAGTGTACACAGAAAAATCATTCAGAGATCAATGGAACTTTAAAACTCAAGGAGGCCTGAGAATGACAGCATCATGTATATAGTAGACTCAAGCCCCAGCTTGCTAAATTCTCTGCCATAAGCTACCTCCTTGGCTAGCAAAACTCTTAAAGGTCACATTGCTGCCCAACAGGTTGCCCAATACTATTCTTACTCAATGCAAAGGTGAGCTGAGTTTAGGAGCCAACTATCTGTCATCTGACAAGCTTGGGCTTAGAAAAAAAATGTGAGCAGCTTTCCAACTTCCTTCTGTGGACGCTTCATTGTCAACCTGTAACTGTTGCAGACGATTACACCACTTCTATGAGCATTATAGGATCACCAAGCAAATATGACACTCAAACTTTCTTCTCTTGTTGCTGTATCGTACTCCCCTATTTTCTCCTCCTCCTCCTCCTTCTGAAAGCAACTGTGCTTTAGGACTAGTGAAAGGAATTCAAGCGCATAACTATCGGTGAGACTGTGCAGAGCTTTGGATCTGAAATACTCCAGCTGGATGCCACTGTTAATGTAGTACCATCAACTGTATCCTTTTCCAGGGTCACCCTCTGCAGTTGCTGTGTGATTCCAGGAAAAGCCATGTCTGATTGTGAGTTATAGGCAGGTGCTATGTTGATGTTCCAAAGCACCTTTTAGGATCTGACTCTGAAGCAATGCACATCCCTATACTTATTACCACCATGATAAGCACTGAATAACACTGACAAGGGGTCAATGAAGACTAAGGGAAGAAGAACAGGGCAAAACATGTATATCCCACCATTAGAAAATAAATCCACATCTTTAATTCTGCTGGTAACCAGGGACTAACCTAAAATTATAAACGTAGTTTCAGAATAACAGAGTTGGAGAAGGGACCTTGGAGGTCTTCTAGTCCAACCCCCTGCTCAACCAGGAGACTCCTCTATACCATTCTAGACAAGGTAAGAGTTCAGGTAGCAGTTCTGTTGCAGGAAAAATAATAGCAAACACCGAATATATTTTATAACATTAACAGATATGACTGTTATATTCTTTTAAATACATGCAAATACCAGTGTAGGGACACCTTTGAGTCTAGCTTGATTTTTTGATACCTTTATATTAAAAATTAAATATGTATCTTGCCATATTAAATCCATCCCTATTTCTGAGTGGATCTGGGAATCTGAATATATGTACTTAATAAGATAATGACAAGGTTTCCACTGACAAATTTTACTCTCCAATGAAACAAACAGTACCAGTGACAATTATGTACTATATAAATTTAGTACTTGTGCCATCCTTCAAAAATGATTTGCCCAGGGTTTGTTTGTTTTTTTTACAACATTCTAAATTTACAATTTGAATATATGTATCAGATGTCCAGGCTGCTTATCAATTATATATCACCGTAGATAATTTACATTTATGCATTCGCAAAAATTCTCTCAACAACCTTGCAAGGCAGCACTGGACTGTAATCTTGACTCTGAGGATGGCACAACCTGATAAAGAGAGCTCTTGATAGAAAGTCAGTTTCTGAGCTGAGAACGGAACTGGAAAATTCCAGCACACAGCTTGTTAGTTACATACATTTCTACAATTCCACAACTCAAGGTAGGCCTGGATATCATTCATTACCACTAGCAAAGATTCAGCAAGCATGCAATTCTTACCTTATCCTTTTCGTGTGGAAGGAGTGAAACCGGAGGAAGACAAGAAAGAGACTCACAACTCTCTTTCCCATCTGCATGTGCGGCTGCTTTTGTGTTGAGTTGATACAAAGGTCCATCTTTAAGGAGTCGGCCATGGCCAACAGCACGCTTAATAGCCAACCTCAACTGCTGGTGAAAGGTAGAAGGGGCACTGCTGGCAAACAAAGCTGAGACATCCTTCTGCCCTTTCAGGTAACGTTCAATGTTCTTCAAAGATGAACCAGAAGACTCTGCCAAGCCCTCAATTGCCCTTTTAATCAGTTTATTCCAGTCCACATTTGGTTTACCATCCAACTTTCCATGGTTCCGTGGTTTAGGAAGTGCTATTCGCCCAGGGTTATCTGGATCCTTATAGGAATTAAGTCCTTTATTAGAAACTTTTAAAATAGTCCCATCTTTAACACTTAGTTCCAACTGTTCCAGGACAGTTTTGCGATCCAAACCATGGGATGAAGAGACGGCATTGCATATCCTCTCTTCCGATGGCCGTTGTTTTTGCTTCTTGACCTTTTTAATTGCCTCCAAAATCCACTCAGTGTACAGCGGGTTAGCGAGTTTTACCATGGTGAAAAATTCTTTATATCCATAGAGTCGTTATCCCTTATCCCTATGCTGAAGGAGTTTCACACAATGGGAAAACAGATGATCGGAGAAAGAGGACCAGTTAATCATAGCATATGCGTTTTTGGCCCCAAATTGCTCTTATTTTTTTTCAAACGAGTATTTCCTACTTCCGATTCATGTTTTTCCAATACCCCCTTCAAAAAAAAAACACCAGATGAAAAAAATGTATCCACACAAGTAAAAAAGATGTCAATACATTTCATTCCACTGCTTGGTATTCCCTATTTTGACAGGCAAACTGTGCACCTGCAAGAAAAGCAAGAGGGGGAAAGATAAGATTAAGCACCTTAACACAATCCATGAAGATATTGTAGGATTTGTTATCTCATAACAGCAGTGTTTATAAACACCCCTCCCCAATTACCTCTAAGAACACTTTTACTTGTTCTAAAAACTGAAACTGAAAGCATTTCAGAACTGGTTCTTTTAAACAGCAATTATCAGTTCTTTCTCCCTCTCCTCCCCCACTCTCTTCCAAACAACTCTGAACTTTTGGCAGCCAGATATCATTTACACCAGGGAGGCAAACCCCTTCCGAAAGAAATGTTTATACTTATACATTTATATGTTATGTCCATGCTTATGCTTGTTTTCTCATACATGCTTGACAAACTAAATAAATAAAAAACAAAACAAAACAAAACAAAACAAAATGAAATACCCACCACTCTTTCTTACCCCACAGGCCCAAAAACAAGAGAGTTGTGTTTGCAAGGTAAGATTGTCATAGCGAACATGGCATACTGACTGTTTCCTAATATGATTCGATTGCTTATTTGTACCCTATGACTATCACTGTTATACCTTATGATCCTTGACGAACGTATCTTGTCTTTTTATGTACACCGAGAGCTTATGCATCAAAGACAAATTCCTTGTGTGTCCAATCACACTTGGTCAACAAAGAATCCTATTCTATTCTATTCTACCCTGTTTCCCCCAAAATAAGACATTATCCCCTGATAATAAGCCCAATCTGGCTTTCTGAACGCATGGCAATAAGGCTAAGTGCTTATTTCAGGATTCAAAAAAAATATAAGACAGGGTCTTATTTTTGGGGAAATACGATATTCATCCATCCATCCATCCACCCTGTTTCCCCCAAAATAAGACATCCCCTGACAATAAGGCCAATTGGGTTTTTGAGTGCATGGCAATAAGGCCAAGCACTTATTTCAGAGTTAAAAAAAAATAAGACAGGGACTTATTTTTGGGGAAAACACGGGTATTTCTTTTATAACATGAACAGATAGGGATGGCTCTATTCTTTCAAACACGGGCAAATCAATGGGGACCGGGGGAGGGACTGGGCAACTGATAGGCAAACTTTCTCAACTCCCCTCCCAGATTTAAAAAAAAATGGGGGAAGAAACACGAGTATCTTATTTTATAACATGAACAGATAGGGAGGGTTATATTCTTTCAAATACATGCAAATGGGGGGGGAGGAAAAACGGGGCAACTGATGGGTAAACTTTCTCAACTCCCCTCCCGTATTTAAAAAAAAATCAGGGGGAAACACGGGTATCTTATTTTATAACATGAACGGATAGGGATGGTTATATTATTTCAAACACAGGCAAATCAAGGGGGGGGACACACAACTGATGGGCAAACTTTCTCAACTCCCCATCCCGGATTTAATAAATATTTTTTTAAAAAAAAAGAAGAGCGGGAAAACATTAAAGAGAGATCAAAGAGAAGCGCAAAATTGGGGAGCCCTTGATGGGCATTGTCGCTGGCCAAGGTTGGCTTGGGTGGAGAAAGAGAGAGAGAGAAAGAGAGAAGCCCGGGAGGCTCTTCTCCGTGTGGGGAAAGTAACTTTCCCTGGGAAAGTTTTCCATCCTCTCTCTTTGACGACCGCCCGGAGCGGCTCCCGGTGGCGGGACGGGGAAGCCGGACCTCCTCCGTCTCCTTAAACCAAGCGGCCACATTTCTCTCTCTCTGTCTCTCTCTCTCTCTCTCTGAGAAGGGGAAAAAGCCTTTCAAGGGGACTCGGCCAAAGATGCCCCGGCTGAGAGAGAGGAGAGAAAGGCCCAAAAAAATAAAAGGGGGGCGGGGGGAAAGGCCGGTTCTGGAAGGGGGAGAAGCGGCCACGCAGGGGAAGCCGGATCGGGAGGCCCAGAGGCGGCGGCGCCACCTCAGCTATTCTCCCACCGCCGCCGCCGCCGCTTCCCCGGAGGTTTTTTTTTTTTTTCGGCTGGGAAAAGGCGGCCCGAGCGAGCCCCCGCCCCCGGCTGAGGAGAGAGAGGGAGAGAGGCCTAACCCGCGACGCCCAAGAGCGGCCTGCCAGAGTCGGGCGCCCCGGAGGCCGTGAGGAGGAGCGAGGCCCCGCGCGGGTGGGCTCCGGGCGAAGGAGGCCGTTGCACCTGCCGCGGGGACTAAACCGCGTAAGGCGAACGGGCGGGCGAGCGTCGTGAGGGCCCTGTGGAAAAAAAGGCCGCGGGGCCTGAGGGGGAGAAGCCCGCCTTTCTCTCTCGCTCTCTCGCTCGCTCTCTCGCCGCCGGCTCTGAGGCGATTCTCGGCCTGACGCTCTCCGGAGCCCTTCCCGCTTTTTCCCCCACCCCCCGCCCCCTGCCG
>JANHZT010004182.1:11327-22208 GCA_032468215.1 Stegonotus admiraltiensis | reverse complement strand
GGCGTCCCCACCCCCAGGCCCTCCAGAGGCAGGAAACAGCCTGTTTCCCTACTTCTGGTGGGTCCAGAAGGCCCCAAAATCAGCTGGCCGGCACGCACATGCGCACCAGAGCTGAGCTGGCATGCCCACTGATATGGTTATGCAGGCCACCTGTGGCACGTGTGCCATAGGTTCTCCATCACTGAAATAGGCAATGCATTGAACCTGAATTTTGGGCTTGGCTTCTTATTTCCTTGTGTTGTGTGGTGCTAAGTCTTAAAAATTTTATTATTACGTACAAGTTACGGTATTGGGTATTTAATGTCAATTGAATTAGTTCTCCCTTCCTCCTTCGCTCCTTGTGACAAAGAACCAAAGAAGGAAGAGTTGGGCAATATCATGAATTTTAAGAGAAATGTGATTTCAATAACATTTCCCAAGCATTTTTGCTTGGAAATTTTTGCTTTGAAAATTATTAATTATTATTTTAATTAATATTAATTAATTTCCCAAGCAACAACAACAACAATAATTTATTAATTATTATTATTAATGCTGATACTACACTATACTTTTAATATTATTTATATACTTCTTCTGGAAAGAGAAATAAAATACTGTTTTAAAAACCAAATTTTGACTTCTGTTTTATAAACATTACACCGAATTATTCACATACTTAAGTGTTTTAAGTTAAGATGTGATGCACTGAATTTGATTTCCCAATTTCTATTATATTAATTTTGGTTTATTCATATGCACAAATGGTCATCATGGTTACATCCGTATCTACAAGACACAATTTGCTTTCATGAATGATCTTTTACATAATACCACAGGCAGAAATTCTGTTACATTTTACTCATAGAGTTCTGCAAATAATTCACACTTCAACTTCTAGTTATCAAATCTAGTTATGTAGACAGAATAATTGTAAAATGCAACCTTCTCAACTGAGAACCCTCTAGAAATGTAGGACATAATGGCTAGCAATCATAAAGTTGTAATCCAAATAATTGGAGGGTATCTATTTAGGAGGGCCGATATGCAGAAGCCTAATTATGGATAAATAATGAACCAATTCTTACTCACAGTCTTTATATTAATGAAACAAATATGCATACTTCATCTTCTGAATGAAAATGTTATTGTAATAAATTTACAATGTGACACCAGCCCTTTCCCCCCCTTTTATCTATAAACCTCATCAGTTTGTCATACAGGAATAACTCATGTGACTTGACAAGGTAATTCAGAGAGTTAAAATCTTAAGCAACTGTATAATAAAGCATTTAAATAGGCAGGATTGACCATTACTGAGTGAGCTGTGGTGGCACAGCGGTTAGAATGCAGTATTGCAGGCAAACTCACTGCTCACTGCCAAGAGTTCATTTCTGACCGGCTCAAGGTTGATTCACCCTTCCATCCTTCCAAGATCAGTAAAATGAGGTCACAGATTGTTGGCAGGGGTAGGTTCTACTTACCTTTACTACCGGTTCACAACGGGAGCATGCACACGCGTTTCTGCACAAGCACAGATCGTCCATTATGACATCTGGCCGACACTTTTGCTACTGGTTTGCAAGAACTGGACAGAACCGGGAACAACCCACCACTGATTGTTGTGGACAATATGTTGTCTCTGTAAACCGCTTAGAGAGGGCTGTATAATACTATGAAGTGGTGTATAAATTAAGTGCTATTACTATTACATATTACAATAATTGTTGGACTGTAGAATCTTCAGAAAATAACTGACAAGAAAAGGAAATGGGGGAAAACACAACTCCATTTAAAAAAAATAGTAATGGAATAATTGTCATTATGACTATGAAACAAGGAGACCCAGCTACACTAAAACAGTAACCCAATGATGATTTTCAATCCTGCATTTTTTGCCTTCAGAGAAAAATAGTCTTGCTTCTTTGCTTTTTTTTTTTGCTTTGATTTATATGCCGCCCTTCTCCGGAGACTCGGGGTGGCTTACAATGTGTTAAGCAATAGCCTTCATACTTCTGTATATTTATACAAAGTCAGCTTATTGCCCCCCACAATCTGGGTCCTTTAGGAACTATCCCCATACCAACAAAATCTTTTCTAGGAGTCTCTGGAGGCTGGGGACAGAAAAAAAGTCACTTTCTGTCCAACCAGTAGTTGGGAAATGGGCCATTTCAGGCCTCCAGAGGGCCTTGGAGTGGGTGGGGAAGGCTGTTTTCACCCTGCCCAGATGCATAGAGAGGATCGGGAGCCAGGTGAGAAAGAAAAACTGCCCTACCCGGCCATCGTGTGCCAAGAGTGGGGGGCAGGGCAGAGGGGGGTTGCGTGCGCATGCGCAGAGTGGGATGCATAGAATTTTGGGTGTAGGTACGCGTGCTTGCAAACCTCCCCTGCTCCCCCCTCCTGGCACACGATGGCAAAAAGGTTAGCCATCACTGGCCTATTTTCATAGAAAGAGCATGCTTTTGTAGAAATTGATTTTCTGTCTCAGTTTCTTGGAACCATCACTTCCTAAAGATTCCAAAATATTATTCTGATGCTGCTGGAGAGATGGAAGACTTTACTGTTTTCAGCATCAGCCCCTGGACTTCTGTTGAATCATATACTTTGTTTTTAAAGGACCAATCCTTTTCTATAGCCAGGAGGGGCAAGGTAATATGTCACTGTATGTGACAAAGGGCTATGGGATGAGTGAAATATGCAGACTAATAAACTATATTCACAACAATTCCTCATCAGAATTTTTTTTTCTAAAAGAAAAACATTCTAAATCCTGATTAAGGATTATGACCTTGGCACTTATCTTAGCATAAATTTAATGGGAAAAAAGGGAGTAATATCATGCCTGATCATACACATTTTAGAGATTTAATAAACCATATCAATTCAAGGAAAATGTGGGAAAATTTTAAAAACCCAAACCCATCTCAAAAATCCACGGTTTCTAGAATTCATATAAAAAAGAAGATAAATATCCTCTTTTCCCCAAAATAAGACATCCCCTGATAATAAGCCCAAGTGGGCTTTTGAGTGCATGGCAATAAGGCCAAGTGCTTATTTCAGGATTAAAAAAAATATATAAAACAGGGTCTTATTTTTAGGGGAAACATGGTAGATTTTGCCTACTTTAAATAAGGGCAAATAAAAAATCAGTTAAATATCTGATATAATTAGAAGCTTAATCACCTACATAAAGCCACCTTGTATTGGGTACACAAAACATGGGAGAAAAGACTGCAATTGATAGGCAAAAAATAACAGTTAAATTTAACGTTTAACATTTAACAAAGAAACAAATCTCTTATCAGAATGTGTATTTAAGTTCCTTGTCCAGTTTGGATAATATTAAAACTAAATAAATAGGGATTTGTTTCATTGCAATAAAATGGGAGAGTAAAGCCAAAACAATTTTTGAACCAATTACTGGGCCAATTGTAGTAATAATTTCTTGGAATGAAAGACATAAAGCAATTTTATTATCTGATCGAGTGATTAGCTCATTTACATTTATAAAATGGGACAATAGTTTTTGGGATTTAACTTCTCCAAGCTTCTCCAAGATACACTCAGTTTGTATGACAGGTCATTTCAGTTTGTAGAATTCTCTTTTTGCAACAAGAGACTTCTCTTTAGTTGTTGCAATGTTTCAGTTGGCAGCATCAGAATTTCCATCTGAAATGCTTCTGTCCCTTTCTCTTGTTGATGCCAGAGAGTTGAGTCAGATGAGAAGAACATAAGGCAATAACTGTAAAGTGCTGCAAATAATTATACGAGACAATTAAAGCCAATGTGTAATGTTCATACAGCTTTCAGCCTTACCCTGAGCATCTTGTAGTTGGCCAAACTCACCCAAATACTTACATTATGCATGATAACAATATAATAATACATGCAATATCTATGAGGCTAAATGTCTATGGAGATTCCCAGTCACCCAGGTCATGGTTGTTCCAAAGATGGTTTTTCAAATGGCAGCTGTTCTTCCTTTGTTTTTCCTTGAAGATGTTACGCTTCTCATCCAAGAAGTTTCTTCAGTTCTTGAGAAAGGTGGAGAATGGAAGGATTTATATTCCTTGCAGTCATCTAGTCGATAGCACTCTTTCTGAGAGTTGTTGAGGCCACTTGAAGGTTTAACTATGCAGTTCAGCAGTTCCAAAAAGGTTCCACACCCATTTGCATTATTCTGGTGACCCTGAGGACACAGATAAAACCTCCAAGTGTCCTCAACGTCTCCATTCTCCAACTGAAGAAGTTTCTGGGATAGGAAATTAAACATCTTCAAGGAAAAAGGAAGTCCAGTTGCCTTTTGAAAAAGCACTTTTGGGACATCTAAGGGGCTGTCACAAAGAAGTGGAGGGCCAGGGTCCTCCTATTCTCCAAAGCAGGGGTCTCCAACCTTGGCAACTTTAAGACTTGTGGACTTCAAATCCCAGAGTTCCTCAGCCAGCTAATTCTGTGAGTTAAAGTCCACAAGTCTTAAAGTTGCCAAGGTTGGAGACCCCTGCTCCAAAGCTTCTTAAGACAGGACAAGAAATAACAGATGGGACCTTATAGAGGAGAGATCACAATTTGCCTGCAGAAGTTGTGGATGCTCCATCACTAGAGGTTTTTAAGAAGAGATTGGACAGCTATTTGTCAGAAATGGTATAGGGTCTCCTACTTGAGCAGGAGGTTGGCCTGGAAGACCTCCAAGGTCCCTTCCAACTCTGTATTTCACCATGAGAATCAGTCATATTCTTGTTTTCTAGAAATGAAAATTGAAGAGATAGAAGGTGAAGATACCTTGGATTCTACATGCCCTGTCAGCAGCATTAAGACCTCTGATCTTTGTGATGAAGTTGAAGATGAAGACATTCTCCCTTACATTGAGCAGTTTGAGAAAGAGGTTTACAATGAAGTTATTCTCCTGGGCAACTTTCCATGCAAACAGGTCAGTGTAGAGTATTGACAGTCTGACTTATGATTTGCTTTATAACTAGTTTTTCTTTTCACACATCTGACACATAGCCAAAGTGATGTCACAGTCTCTTCCACTTGACATTTTAACAATTGGGCTCCAGAATCTCCCTGTGGTCCCTGATAGCTTTTGAGCATGATTCCCCAACCCTTCAAAAAGTTTCCACCAAAGTGTAATCTTTTAAAGGACGGAAAGAGGAAAATTATGATATACATGGGGATTGTTTATATTAATGCTATTATTTTAATCGAATATCTGCATTGTAATTTTACCTGCTTCTTTGTCATGGTGCTTCCTGAACCTTGGAAATAGCTCATGTTTGTTCAATTGTTGAAACTGAAATTGCCCAAAGAAACATGAAAATGAAGGCAGGCACTGAAAATCAATGAGTATAAAGAAGACAATCCCAAAGGCCAGAGAGGAAAATTTTATTAATCCAGAGTGGCATGTTTCAAATGAACCCCTTTTTCAGATATGATATAAAAAAAATAAAAGATACAAAAACATCGAGACCACAAATAGGTCAAACACTTCATTTGCTTTCCAATTATAGTCAATTAGATGGTGGTACTAACCATTGTATAGAAGTTACCAAAAGCATTATAAAAACATTCGGATGTGTTGCTTGATTAATCTCCATAACTCTAAAGTAGGCATAGAGCCTGGAAAAACAATTCTACTAAAGATAAAAGTGAATGCTTTTATAATTAGTTGCTATTGCTTAAAATATTGTTGTGTGTTCTTTATTACACCATAGATAATGAAAGTAGGCATAGAATTTACTCTCGTGACTCATTTTTTAATTTCTATGAAATTAAAAATGACTTTTGGCCTCTCAACATTTGCGCACATTTGGACTGATAGCAAACCATTTATCAAGCGATTAGTTATAAGATCCTTACCTAAAAATAATGGGATCATGTTCTCAGAAATAACGTGTTCTTTTATGCGGAGGATTATCTTGATTTGACTAAAACCTCTGCCTTAATATTTAAACAATATTATTTTTTTACTTAAATATCATGGTTAATACGTAAGAAAAGGTTTTTTTTTAAAAAAAACTCTGTTTTTTTTTAAATAACATAAAATTGATTTGCAGTCAAGCATAGGAATATAGGACTATATTATTCAAAAGCAGTGAAGACCAAGCAGTGAATTGTCATATCATATAAGAGGACCATTTTTGGCTCTTTTCATCCACTAGATCAGATTCCTTGTGGTTATTGCATTTATTGTTGGTATTCACTTAAAGCGTTTTTCCTCAATCCTCTGAATAGATAAATATACCTTTTACAAGAATTCTCTCCATGAATAAGCATGACAATAGTTTTTAAAATGCTGTTGCCCCAAAATTCATGTTGACAGTTCCCTTAAATTATTAATTGTGGAACATTTAGGTAACCACAGTAAACAAAGAATTGAGCCCAGTTAGTCAGAAACTGTACTACAATTACTGTAAGTAGTATATAAGAACAGTGGATCTCATCAATGGGTTTTCCAAAGGAGAGATGGTTTCAAAACATTGAATCAATTAGAATTCAACTCTAGGAGGAAACTGCAATTTGTACTGCAGAACTATCAGCTTTTATTGTCTTTACTTACATGGAAAACTAATGCATGCCTACTTAGAAGAAGCTCCATCGAATTCACTGGGAATTAGTGTTGAGTAAGCAAGCATATGATTGCACAGTTTAAATATAATATCTTCTTTACAGCACAGTCCCATTAGGAGATTATTGCAGTGTAAATGAGAGCAGAATATAAATATTTCTGGTCTGTTAGGTAATTTAATAAATATATAATCTTCCCAGGGTTATATAATTTTAAACGTGAAAAGAAGTATTTAAATGAGTAGAAAGTAGGACCTTCAGTTTACGGACTATTAAAAATTGTTGGTGTATACTTCTGACATCTTTGTATCATATCTGTTATTAAATGTTACTTTTCTACGTTCTTAGGCCCGGATCCACTGTAATAGATATTCAAATGTTTTCACATCTGTAACTACTGAGTATTTTTCTTGAACTGGCAAGGGAACATTTGAATCCACATGTTATAGAACATATAGAATTTAATTAGTTCTTAATAGTCACAATTATCTCTTCAATCATTTAATTGGGTTTTTACCTTTTTATGGTACTCTAATTGATTTGTCAGTTACCTTCAGGTAGGAACTTAAAGGTATTTCATTACTTACATGATACCTTAGGGGCATCTGCCCATTTGTCCCATTTATTAGACTGTCAGCTCTTTTCCACAGTGAGACATACCACCCCGCCCTTTACAAATATAAAATATATTTGAAGGTGAATAATACAATAATAAGGTTATGCTAAAATACACATTGCCCTGATATTGGCCTTAAAAAGCATTATGGGTACTGTTAGTGCATGTATTTTTTCTTGACTAATCAAGTGTTGCCTCTTGTCAAAGTTTTTATAATATATTAAGATGATCAGGTAATTAACTGGATTTATTCTACATTTCATATTAAAGTGGATTTGGAGAATGTATTCTATAGGTAGGCTTTGATTTGATTATGTCACCATGCAAGGATCATTCTTCTGATATGACTGCAGTTTGGTATAGATACTATTAACTAGTCAAAATCTCCTATATAATACTTTCTTTATTAAATGTAAATATAAGTATTACATGTATATTATAATATGTATATCATATAATACTTTCTGTACTTCTGTTTGAACATGTCACCTGATGTTTTAAGAAGTTCATCTGAGTGTATTCTATCTCTATAGCTAAGATAAATCAATATTCTCACCAAATGTTTAAATAATAGTTACAATTAATATTCTTCTCAGAATTTAAACATGTGAAACTTTCTTTCATATAGGATTTAAAATATGAAGATATTTTCCAAGATGGAAAGTTCAGTAGAAAACTTTCTAAAGTATTTCAAAGGTATGAATATTTGGGCATAGTTCCTATATAATAACCCTACATATAAATTAGTTAGCTATTATAAATGTTGCATGGGGTAATTTTTATCTTTTAAAAAACAGGGTCTTGTGTTCTGTCTATATAACAGTACTAAGATAGTGTGAAAAAATTGATAGCAATTACTTTGTTTTTCCTAGAAAATTCTGATTTTGAATCAGAGCCACCTGAAGGATTACTGTTAAATACTTCGACAAAACGAAGATAGCGACTGAAACAAATCTGTGAAAATTATATAATTGGAGCAAGCTATTTTATATTTATAATTTTAAAATATGACTCACTACATTTATTTGTTTAAAACCTTTACTTCTATCTGTTGCCTATATAATATACCAAGTGGCCAAAGAAATACACAAGCATCGGCTGTTTTGTTCCTAGAACAGGTATTGAAAAAGACATATAAATCTTTTGATCTATCTTCCCTACAGACCCTCTTTTGAAATGACCCAAAGCTTGAAAAGACATTCTGTCAAAGATTAACAATTCAATTTTATCCATGTCTAATTAAAAAAAAAATACTATTGCCTGAGCACAAACCCAAATAAAAATACATCCCCCCAGCATGATTGTTATATTTATATCGCACCTTTGTTCCATGAGATCAAAGAGAATGAATTTCGGGGAGGAATTATTTCACTGACATGTTTCTCCTTGAATTACCAACTCATTATTTCCACTAATTTTATTGAATTGCTCTCTCTCAGCCAGACAGTTCACTATTCTCCAACTTCTAGCTATGTGAACCAAAAAGAAAAATGTTGTATCCCTAAAAGAGATCAAATGGGGTAATGAAAACTGTTTACCTTCATAATTGTGTAATAGCTGCTAATAAAGGCAATAGATACAGTAGTTTAAAAGTAATAAAATCCACAACAAAGTGTATTTAATTTTAAATTGAATTGCAAGCAAATGGGTGTCCTAATGAACCCCTGTGTCAATGCAGCTCTAACCAAATTAAGTGAAATAATTTCCATCATGAGCAAACTAAATAAGTACAAAGTTTCAAACCAACCAGTCTTCCTGGGAAAAGAGGTTTTCGTGGATGATTCAACCGCAGGAATTAGATAAGAAAGTTCACAATAGAAGTTGCCTCTGTTCCATTTTTAGGGCAATTAGATTAAGCTTTGTTTAACCTTCAGGTCAAGGAAGAAAAGGATGCTACAGAATCCTGGGTTGTTTATTTTGGACAGTGTTTCCCTGTCCAGATAGCCATCGCCTGCCTCTTACCTTAACATTTAAGGCACACTTCACTTTTACTCTTGTACACTTTTAATTTTTGTTTATGTAATCATATCACTTTGTCAGAGTCTTTTTCTGACAACTGACAATTTTGGGATTGGGTTTAATTGATCCAGGGAAATCCTGGATCAATCTAAGCACTATATTAGTAAGTGAGATCTAAGTACTATACTAGTCTTACCATGGTTTCTGGATAGTATTTAATTATTAATATATTATTTCACATGGTAGAGTCATAGTGAAGTTTTTATGATTTGGTAAGATAAATGTATTATTGTAAGAATGGTCTTATGTCTGATGATAATATATTCACGTCATGGAGGAAGTTATCCATGCTAATTTCATCACATCTAATCCTCGCAAGAAGGGAGCAGTGTAAAACGGAAGTCCTGCTTAAGCAGTCATTAACCACGTGATTGCAATTACATGATGGGGTCTATATGTTTTAACTCAGCCAACTGTGGTATAACTCTTATCAGCTTCAGCTCCTCTGCCATATAATTGTGCTGAAGCACCTCCAGCAGACAGCCTTTTGTATGGCTATAAACTTTCCAGGTAATTTAAACTTCAGTTCTAAATGGAATATTGAGCTTACAGGAAAATAGTACAATGTACAGTGAATCACATAAGCACAGTCAAGATGCCCTTTAGGTTTATGGGGAGGAGGTTTATTTATTATATTTTTATCCCACCATTCCTTTTTATCAACTCAAGACAACATAAACATCTAATCATTTGTCAAGTACAGAGGAAATCAGGAGATTCAGGCTGTTCAAATGAGTTTAAAGATTTATTGCAAGCTTAAGTTCTCTACAAGAATCTGACCAACTAACAGTCAAGGGAAATGAGCGGGAGATAAGAAAGACACTCAGGCTAGGCTGGACTTAGATCTTGTGTGGGCGCCAAGGGGTTCGTGATGTATGGTGTGTTTGACCCCCTCCCTCATGCTCATCCTGGTCATCTCTTACATTGTTTTGACTACTATTTTTGATCAGGCCCAGCTCAAGAATAACATAGAAAAATCCAGCCAAAGTTCACTCCTTTGTTTGCTTATACCACATAGGCAGAACCTTGCCAAAATAAAGCTATACTACTCAAATCCTAATGGATATACCCTGGGAGATTCAAAGGAGTGGCTATCTTAAATCTCTTTCTCCAATCCAACTTGGGCTATGTTGTCGATTCTCTCTCCCCCCGCCCCCCCATCTTTGAATGTGCTCATTCCTTTCTTGAAAACTGCCTCTTCCCTGTAGACCATCTCCACCTTCCCCTTTGTAGACACAATTCATCATATCTTATCATAACAACCCTATGAGGTGGGTTCAGCTAAGAAAAAGTGATCAGCCCAAAGTGACCAAGCTGATATCCACGCTTTTATTCCTGCAAGAACCAGTCTCCTGGTTTCTAACCCATCAAAACATTAAAGTGGATCTCAGTAGGTTCTGTGGGCATAGGTAAAGGCCTTGAAGAAAGGCAGGGATCAGACCAGCATGGCTTAAATCCATTCCAAGAAATCATTTGAGAAAACATCTCAGACCATCCCTATCCCAGTCATGCCAATGTGAGAATTTTTTTTGGGTTCCGATGGAAGAAAAGGTGAAAGAAAAGGGACTGGTAGAAGGGGCTGTTTGCCAGCCTTCCTTATAAGAAAAGATTGGACAACCGTTTGTCTGAAATGGTATAGGGCAGTGGTAGACAAACTTGGCTCTTTCACACCCTGTGGACTTCAACTCCCAGAATTCCTAAGA
>JANHZT010004181.1:72371-88315 GCA_032468215.1 Stegonotus admiraltiensis | reverse complement strand
TAATGCATTGTAAGCCGCCCTGAGTCTCCGGAGAAGGGCGGCATATAAATCGAACCAATAAATAAATAAATAAATAATAAACAAACACCCTCAAACCACCAACCATCCCCTGGGTTGGGTACCTCTCTTGAATCCCCATGCCAATTGGCAGAGCCAGGTCTTAACACTTTTTCAGAAGACCAGAAGAACGGGGACCAATCTCATCTCAGGTACCAAGATGTTCCATAAGGCAGGAACAACAGCAAAGAAGGCTTTTCTCCTAGCCCTGACCAGTCAGAATTCTTTAAATGATGGGATCCATAACGTGCTCTTTCTGCCTGACCTGGTGGAATGGGTCAATATAATTGGGATGATATGGTTTCTCAGGTAACCTGGGCCCATGCTATGAAGGACTTGAAATGTCATAATGATCACTTTGAATTGGACTCAGAAACACATCGGCATCCAATGCAGCAGAGGTATTATATCCACAGCCCAAGGACACCATAATCAATGGTACTAAAGCCTGCAGAGGTCAAGAAAAGCCAGGATAGATGCACTATTCCCCTCCTGCTCTGACAGAGATGACCCAAAAGTGTGACCAATGCTATTTCTGTCCCATATGTGGCAGGGGTCCAATCATCCAGGATCCCTTGGAGCTGCAATACCACTGCCTTCTCAACTACCTTCCCCAAAAAGAGAAAGTAGGGGATTGGGCAAAAATTGTCCAGAATGACAGGGCCCAGTGAGAGTGAACCAGTGCTTCTTTAAACGGCACTGAATACCTCCCCTTAAAGAATGAATTAACCATTTCTAATTCATCACTTATTGTTGTGTGAATACAGCCATTGTGCATATTCTGTAGGTTTGTGTGTACATGTATGAGCATGATAGCTTAGGTAAAAGAGGTTTGCTATAAAGCTGCATGGAATTTTTTTTGGAAAAGAGAATTTAGAACAGAGCAGCAGAAATGTATCCTTCAGATACTGCTGATCCACCAGTTTCAGCATTTCTTGGCCAAATTATTGTGGCCTAGTAAACCTGAATATAGCGATGCAGAATAAATCGAGTAATAGAATTGTACTCTGACCTGAGTAAATTCTGAACCTGGAGCAATTCTGGGCAACTCAGGACAGAGTTTTACTTACTCAGTCAAGAGAGAGAGCACTCCAATCTGCATTATCTTGGTTCAAAAGACTCCATAAAGCTCTTGCTCAGATTTGT
Source organism: Stegonotus admiraltiensis (assembly GCA_032468215.1). Lineage (NCBI taxonomy): Eukaryota > Metazoa > Chordata > Lepidosauria > Squamata > Colubridae > Stegonotus > Stegonotus admiraltiensis. The sequence goes on along the minus strand of JANHZT010004181.1, from coordinate 87,112 downwards.
TGATTTGGATAGCAGTAAGGAAACCTACCCCAAAAGATTAGGATTTACTTGAGAAAAGTACCCTGATAGGAAGGAGTGAGAGGGTGTAGAAAGGATTCAGGGATTGACAGTGTGTCCCTTGCAATAAGGCCACCACTGATTGCCTCCATTCGCTTGTCTTGAGACGGCTTCAGAAATTTGGAAGGTAATTTTACTGTTTGATCCATCTTATTTCCTATTCTTAGTTATTTGATGGTGATGAACGTTGATGATGTTTTGTGAGCTATTTTAGCTATCTGATTGGCTTAACAACTATTTTATAAAAAGGAACAGTGAATTAATCTCTTGCATTTCTCTCCATTCTCACCCTGGCAATCAGCTCCATCACATCTAGGAAGAGGCTTCATTATTTCTTAGTATTAATCCTTCCTTTGTTCAAAGCTCCGTCAATATATCCATCTTAGGTTTGTAATGGTATTCCTTGTACTGTAATAAGAATATTCCCTCATTGTCACTGTAAATATTCTCTCATTCTGATTCTAAAAAAATAGCTGAACATTAAAAGACATAGTGAAGCTTCAAACTCCTACAACTTTTTTTTATAAACTACAATGCATTTCACCTCCACGCTGTATCTAAAATTCTTCTGCAAATTTTGTCCTGCATACTTTAAAAAATAGTCATAAAATATAAGTATTTTTTTCCATGCTAGGTGACAAAATGGCAGAGCTCTCTGATTTTCCTAACTGCAGTTTAATCCTGGGATAGGTTACACCTAAACTGACCTGAGATAGGACGGGCTATTTTAAGAACAACCAATCTGTCACTTAAAATGAATTAAATGGTCAATACCAGTCTTATTGAAAATCTGATCAATTATTATCTGTTCACAACAGTGTGAAATGACAGCTCCCGGTTTCCTGGTGTGGGCCTCGATACACATTGTTCTTTCCAAGAACTAGGATACTGTAATGTATCAACACAGTATATGTGCAAATGCAAGTAGCGTGATCTTTTGCAATTGAAAATGGAACTTTTGTCAATGCATAGATTTTCTAAGTGCTCTCGAAGATTTTTTGGTATGGCACTCAGTGGGCTGATAAGCACTGGGACCACCACAGCTGATTTACGCCATAATCATTCAATTTTGATTTTCAGTTCTTGATACTTTGTGATCTTCCCAAATTCTTTGTCTTCTATTCTACTATCATTTTATCATTATTATTCCACTTTTTCTATATATATATCAGGGCAACAAATATACCTAATACTCCTTCCTCCCCCTTCCCCCCCTACAACTACAACAACTCTTTGGGGTGGGCTGGGCTGAGAGAGAGTGACTGGCCCAAAGTCACCCCACCAGTTTTCATGCCTAAGGGAATTCTAGAACACACAGCCTCCTGATTTTTAGTCCAACAGTTTAACCACTACATCAAATGGCTCTCATAATGTCCAATACACTGACAAATATCATTCCTATATTATTTCAAGAAAACTACACGGACTTATCAGGTAGTCATTAGAAGGCACACTAAGCTTATGGGAGTCTTTACATTCAATCCAGTGAAAAATCCTGCAGAACAATACCTAAAAATCCCCATCCATCTAGCACTTTGTCAATACTGCTGAAAATATATTGCAAACGTTCCCGTTTAGGTACCACAAACATTGGCAGCTGGCTATAAGGGCCCATAGTCTCAATATTCCAGTCCAGGAAAATGTGAGGTTTTTTAAACACAGAAAAGTCCCTTTACCACCCATGCAAGCCATTATTTGCAGGGGAATTGAATATTGGATAGCCATCCTTCCAGATTTCAAGCTGACAATGGTGGAGGCTTTGAAAGCTCTTGTTCCGCAAGAACAACTCAAGAAGTAGGGGAGCTTTTACTTCCTACTGTATCAACTGCAGTGGAGTAGAAGTTCACTGCTGTTAAATATGACAACTCAGTGGAACTAAAGAGTCACTCTAGGAATGCCTGACATATCTGACTCTTTTATTCCCCAGGCTGGTTCTTAAAAGTTTCTCATTCTCAGCAGTGCTGCAGCTCATTTGAAGATTTGTCACTCCTTAGCTGTCAAATGAGGCTCTCATGATTACAAATAGTAGCAGGTAAGCCAGGCTGCAGAAATGTTGATGGTGGCTGATGCATGGCCCTTTGAAGGCCTATTACATCATGAAGGTTGTCTGGCCACAGATTCTTTGTAGTTCTGAGTGAATAGTGTTTGGAAGAGGACAGTACAGCACAGGTCAAAGAGCCACAATTACTGGATGATTCCTCCAGGAAAAGGCATCTCTTCTTTTTACTCCTGCTTTGAAGTAGAAACATTACAATGAAGAGTAAAAAGGAAAATAACTGATTGACATACTTAAGGCAAGATATTTTTGTATTTTAGAGAACACTGCTTTTATTTTGATGTCCCAAACAAGAGGATGATGCTTTCTCATTTTTTTCATGAGATTTCTTTTAGATGAAATTTGAAACATCATAGGAAAACATGTCAGCGCCTGATGTTGGACTGGTGGAAGCATGAGGAGACACAGAAGCAACGAACATCCAGTAGCAAAGATACAGTATGATGCTTTTAAATTAGGTATACTTTTTTGACACCCCAATATTTTCAGTGATGGCACAGGCATACATCCTATTTTAGGGGAACTTGTTTGTTTGACTTCTTCACCCACAGAATTAAAATTTTTACGGTGGAGTTTTAATATCCTCCTATGCCTCTCTACATCTGCTGCTCCCAGATGGTTTTACAAGAAAAAACTGGGAGAAATGGGCTGAAGTTTGATTTATTTCAATCTCAAACTTTAGACAACACTGCAGACTACAGGGTTCACTACTAAGAGGGTCCAACAAAACTCGTTGATTAATGTAATCAGGAAATACTTGCTGGAATGTATTTGAATCAAAGTTCACTACAAGTGATTTCCTACTTACTGGACTATAGTGATTAAAAATTGATACAACCAGCAACACGCCTCATTCCAACTATTAAAATCCCAATTCATGAATAATGGAACTGAAAAGGATCATCAGAATCATGACCTAACATGATTGTAAGGCAGTCAGCTGGAGGATTATAAGCTTCTACCTTGGAGTTCAGCTAACGGGGAGAAAGGATTAAATGCAGTTAGAACAAATAGCTGTTACTTTATATTTTTGGTTTTTTTAAAATTAAAATGTTATTGTTACATTTTTGGTTATTTTGTTGCATTGATTTTGTGCTTTTACTTTGCATGCTGCTCAGAGTCATGTATGTGAAATGGGTAGCTAAAACTAGACACAAAGACAGTTCTTCTGCCCCCTCCCCACCCAATGCCCTCACTCTGCTAAATACATAATTCCTACAGCACTGTCTATTCCTAAGGATACCTAACCATGTAGAACTGTATTACTATTATCCTTCTCATCTTTCCTATTACCTACGCCTATTGGTATCTTATGACTATCACTTTGTTGGTGATTATGATTGAATCTTATGATTTATGATTTATCACTTTGTTGCTTGTATGTATACTGAGAGCTTATGCACTAAAGACAAATTCCTTCTGTCTCCAATCGCTCTTGGCCAATAAAGACCATTCTATTCTATTTTAAAATACACTAAAAAAACTCTGTGAAGGGGCACAGTGAAGTGAATAGCAATGCTGAACAGGTGGCATAGGCAAAATAATTCTACCTTGTATCAGACAAATAACTCAGCATTTGTATAGTGCTGAAGTAGCACTCTATGTGGAATTTGGTTTCAAATTTTCTGTTAAGTTTATCAAATTATAAAATACAAAGAAAAATCAAAATAATGGAAAAGTAGAGGAGAAAAAAAGGAAGAGGAAAAAAAATGAGGGAAAGGAGAAAAACAAAATGCATTCACTTCTGACTCTCTTTAATGCAGAATAAGAATAAACCTCAAATTTTTACTTTTACATAATAATATATACTAGCCATTTCTATAATGACAAGCCTATAAAATCAGCAAAACCCAAAGTCAACGGTTCATTTTCCCCCACCTTAAGCACAAAATCCAGAAGCAGTATCCAAGTAGAAACAAAGTTAGGTGCATTCTTTTATTTATTTATTTATTTTATCAAATTTATATGCCGCCCTTCTCCCGTAGGACTCGAGGCGGCGTTCAAAATAAAAACATGTAACAATAAATAGTACTAAAAACAAACCAATATAAAACCCCAAATTAAAATCCCGTGGCAGATCAGAGAATTTGCTGAAAAAGCCATGTCTTCAGGTTGGCGTGGAAAGTGCAGAGGTCGGGGGCCATCCGGAGCCCGGTGGGTAACCCATTGCAGAGGGTCGGTGCGGCCACTGAGAACACATCCTGGGGGCCACCACTCGACATTGTCTGGCCGACGGCACCCGGAGGAGGGCAGTCCTATGTGACCGCACTGGGCGGTGGGAGGCCGGTAGGAGGTGGTCCTGCAAGTACCCCAGGCCCATGCCATGTAGGGCTTTATAGGTAAGAATCAGCACCTTGAAGCGGATCCAAAGGGCCACTGGCAACCAGTGCAGCTCGCGCAGGAGAGGTGTTACATGGGAGTAACGGGAAGCTCCCGTAACAACCCGCGCAGCCGCATTCTGGACCAGCTGGAGCCTCCGGTGCACCCCAGGGACAGCCCCATGTAGAGGGCATTGCAGTAATCCAACCAAGAAATAATGAGAGCATGAGTGACTGTACCGAGGGCATCCCTGTCTAGGAAAGGGTGCAACTGGTGCACCAGGTGAACCTGTGCAAAAGCCCCCCTTGTCACGGCCATCAGGTGATCCACCAAGGACAGCCGAGAGTCAAGGAGGACGCCAAGATTACAAACCCTTTCAGAGGGAGTCGGCAACTCCCCTCCCATCTGAAGTGATGGGGATACTAGATCAAGAGATGCCGGCATCCACAGCCACTCAGTCTTGGAGGGGTTGAGTCTAAGCCTCTTCCTACCCATCCAGACCCATACCGCCTCCAGGCACTGGGACACTTTGTCTTTGATTAAGACAAAAAACAGAGGTGGGAAGTAATATTTTCAGTCTGGCAAGATTCTGTTTATTTTTTATTTTACTTATTAAATTTTTATGCTGCCCATCTCTCCTATAAACTGATTTTGGGCAGCTTAAAAGTTATAAAATAAGTAGAAAAATAATTAAAATATTAAAACTACACAGATTAAGATTTTAAAAGTATACTGAAACCAGAATTAAGAGACGGAGAAGACAGGGAAGAGGTCTTCTATCCTGTGAGCCACCTCCAGCAATGAGCACCCCCCCCTTTAATGTAACCTCACCATAAAGGTTGCCCCCACCCCATCTGCAGACCGAGCTGTCTCTTATCAGACCATGGCCTAGGCTGCAGATCTTCCTCCTATCTCCCAAGGTCATTCTCACATACCATCACACAGTCCCTCTACAGGTAGTCCTTGTTTAGTGACAATTGGGTTCAGCAACCTGGTTATTAAGTTAAGTGTTCATTAAATAAAACCGTGACAGTGCTTATGATCTTACTTCAGATTTTTTTTTGCTTTACAGACTATGGAGGTTGTAAATATAAGAATTGGTTGCAAAGTTACTTTTTCATCATTGTCATAACTGCAAACAGTTGCTGTACAAGGCAGTCAATAAACAAACAAACATTGCCTGTTTTTGTAAAGTGGCACTCGGCTAAGGTCAGAAGGTTTTCACTCCTATTTAAATGCTCAGTTGTGCAACCAATCATGGCACACTGTTACTGAATCTCTGTACAAGTTACTACTAACTATCAGATTCCCCACACTACTGTTCTCTTGCTACCACCCAGTAACAGTAGGGGTTGGCCCCGGTTCGGACCGGTTCACAAGAACTGGTAGTAAAACTGGTGGGAGGCCCCGCCCACCGCCCTGGATGCCATCATCAGCGATCTGCGCATGCGCAGAAGCAGGGCGCATGTGTGATCCCGTTGCGAACCGGTAGTAAAGGTAAGTAGAACCCACCCCTGCCCAGTAACCATTAGTAAGCAACTTCTCTAAGCTTAAAAAACTTGCTGTGAATGCTGCTGTAGCTCATTTTATTTTTCTTAGGGGCAAACTGACTAGCAGATGGTGTATGCTAAGAATGCTCTGTACACAATTATTTTCCTGTCCAAATTTCCCAATTAGGTTCTGAAGTATGTCACAGGATGGGATAGAATTTCTTTTGCAGACTCCTGTGCTTTCTTTCAGCTATGAAAATAAACTTGGATCTATTTTCCATAACTTCCAGCAAACTGCCACTCTCGTTGATTGAGAAGTTCTCCATGGGAATGTGGAACCCATTCTATTGGGCGAGTTTCCAAACCTGTCATTTCGAGCTTGCTCCTAAACCAAGAGCTAAGAATCTAGGAGCTCTGATTCCTAGTATTTATTAGAAGAAAGATAAAGATTAAGCATTCTACCAAGGATTATATTTTCAAATAAGACACCTATCTATAGGAAACTGATAGTGGCAAAACTCTTGCCCCTTTCCTCCTGCTTTTTTGAGGTACAAGGGAGGAGGCTGGTCTCCTTGGCAAGGACTGCATCTCTTCATGGTTTTACTAATGGATATTACTGTTCTTCAGTATGAAACAGAAATCTCACGAAACTTTTGAAATGCACTTGTACCATTTTATCTGCTCTAAAGTAATCTTAGAGTCAAGCTTATTGTTTACAAATCGTTATCTTGCTACTTAATTAACAGAAGAGGCTGAGAGTAGGTTTTCTGCAGAATATCAGAGAATATCTCCCATGCAATATTACCTAATTTCCCCTATGCCTGAAGGAAGCTTTGCTGGCTCTGCTTCAGAGTCCTTTGACATCAAAAGAAACGTAGGTGGTCATCAGCTAGAGGAAAGTCCCCTCTATCTAGAGGTTTCCTTCTTTAGAGTTTGTCACCAAAAGATTCAGTTCAAGATCTTTTTCATGTTTTAGCCACTCCCACATAGCTTTCCTCTCAATAAGGTGCATATGACTTAAAAGAAGAAAAAGACTGATAGCAAATATCAGCTATGTTTACACTTTAGGTGATTATTATTATTCCTCAAGTAGTTGAATCTCTATGAGTGTTCTATTAACATGACATTATCCATTAAATAAATGTCATTGTCACAATTTACACCATTTACATGATGAAGATACCATGATGCATACAATATAAATTTCATAATTTGTGTAATTCGTAGTTGTGTATTTTGGGCTTAGGGGTTTTTTTTGTTTTCATTTGGTTTTTTTGCTTGAAGTCACAAACCAGATATGTCTGCCATAAGTAAGGAGTCCCTGCATATTTTACTCCACTAGTCATTGCTGATTATGGGGGACGATGCTCATTTCCATTTCAAGGCCATTGAGCCTCCGCTGTATGAAGACATTTCTGTGGTCATGTGGCCAGCATGGTGTGACGGAGCGCTCTTACCTTCCCTATTTATCTACTCTCATTTGCATGCTTTCAAACTGCTAGGTTGTCAGGAGCTGAGATCAGAATGGGAGCTCACCCCATCATGTGGCACCTGGGTCTCGAACCTGGGCTGCTGGCTTTCCAGCCAACAAGGCCGGCATCTTAACTGCTGAGCCACCACACTGCCCTGATGTCTGCCATGGTATAGGCTTAACTATTACCCCAAATTTCTTTCTTTTTTGTTGTTGTTCAGATTTTATGTTATCTCTAGAATGATTCATGCCTACTTGGCAGTTTCTAAACATAAGGTGCAGTAGCTCTTTAGCCTCTCTTCCACCTCCTCCTCCTTTTTTTGTCATGTGAATGCCCTGCATAACAGTTTCTTTCAACTTCTCCTCTTTTTTCTCTTTATAGAAAGCCCAAACATTACTTTACTCTAAAATGCATTACATGTTGGTTAAGAATAGCTATCTTGATCTCCCACAACCTCACTCTAAGGGGCATGCTCCAGAAGATCAATAATTGTTGCACACGCATATAGTATTTGGGGCAATAGAATGTATTAATTCATACAGAATTTACTTCTTTAAAGTTTCTAATTCTTCTGTTGAAATCTGAACGGGTAGAGGGAAGGTTAAATAAACAGGAATAAAACAAATGAACTGGCTTTGCTGGCTAACCAAATGTTTGAAATAACAACGGCTTTCATGACCTAGCAATGTTGGGATCCCATTCTAACATCCCATTAATCCTCTTAAATAAAGTGAAAGATCAGTCAAAATCTTCTTTACACTGAGGGGGAAGTTTCTGAATTAATCTTCCTATCCAGCTTGAACCCTTCAGAGGGTCTTGGAAGCTCAACAATATTACAAAGAAAATCTCTCCCTCTAGCTCTAAAGTTCAAGATGTGTGGAGCAAAATATCCTGCTAGATATTAATTTAGCCTTTGTGTTTCATCAAATGTATTGGGAAATATAAACTTCAGCCTTCCTCTGGGAGCTGCAGCTGCAGCCATCTTTCTTTGCAATGAGTGACTGAGGTGGGAGAGATCATTTCTACAGGTGCAGAGATTTAGAAGCACCCCATGTCTCCAGGGATCAACTATGTTGGCCCACATACCTGCTTTTCAGCTTCAAGAGTGAGAGAAAGGATGAGAAGCTTCACCTCAGTAGGCTGCAGAAATTGCTCACCAGAGCACAAGCGGGATGTGAAAATGTGCAACTCTATCCATAGGAATTTATGATGCTGACATGGGGCTTCAAAGCTTAGGTGACTCATTTTGCTTTCCTGGGGCAATCAGAGATAGCACAGTTTAAAATAAATCATGCACATTAGTTAATTTGTAGAATTTAGAAAGGTCATCAAATTGGTCTTTCATTACAGAATTTGCATCACTCAATGCTAAATATTTATCAACTTATAGTTTACAGTCCCTTCCAGGAGATCGCCATCTTGATATAGAAGGATCAGTTGCTTCAACAACCCTTAGAGTAGTGTTACTGCAAAAAGGAACAACTGGTAGAGTCATGCTTTCCAGTAAGAATAAAGGATAAAGGCAGGGGTGAAATGCTCTCGGTTTAGACCAGATTGAGTGATCCGGTAGTGATTGTTGCAGGTGGTTTGGAGAACTGGTAGCGATGACGGTGCGAAGCTCTGTTCACCCGCCTGTATGTCGTTACTTCCTTTAAAAGGTAAAAAAAAAGGCTCTGACGATCATGCGCCACAGCTGTGATAGTCAGAGCCTTTTTTTACCTTTTTAAAGCATTTTTTAACAACCTATTGTTAATAGGTTGTAAAAAAATGCTTTTAAAAAATAAAAAAAAATGTTGGTCACGCCCACCCAGTCAGATTACCCCCACCACTAAGCCACGCCCCCAGAACTGGTAGTATCAAATTTTACATTTCACCACTGGATAAAGGTAAGAGCAACCCACAAAAGGAATGAAAGCACGTGAAGCTCTGAAAGCATGAGGAAAGTAAAATTACTAAGGAGATGCAATATTTACTGTGGAAGAAGACAATGGTAAATTGCAACACTATTGGTGCCAATTAAAATTTATTGTGAGGACATGCTAGAGATGGTGGTCATGGCAGCACCTAAAAATAGTTTGATTAAAGTAGTATTCATAGATAAAACCAGTTATTAGAATGTACCAGATTCTCCCTTCATTTTCTTTCTACAGGTAGGAAATGACCAGGCCAAGCCAGATGGAGGGGTCAAACACATCATGAGTCTCAAGTCCCTTCATGCCCACAAGAGATCCATGTCCGGCCCACCTTGAATTCCATTGAATCTTATCTACCGCCAATTTGCTTTGACCATAAGTAGTTCAGATGCTTGTAGAGAGCATAAACTTGCAATAAACTTTTATATTCATCTGAACTGCCTGGACTTCCTGATTTTCCTGTGCTTGACAGATAGATTGATTGACCAAATGTCCATAATGAATGTTTGGGGATAGACCAGCAATTTAGCTATTAATTAGTTTTCATATTAATTTTATCTTCTTCCAACCCTGAAAGGTTCTCTTCAGAAGTATGCAGTTTTTTAGTTGCTCAGGCAATCAAGTTGACTAGTTGTTCTCCAGTACAGTGGCCCCCAACCTTTTGGGTACCAGGGACTGGTTCTATGGAGGAAGGTTTTTCCATAGATTGGAGGGGGTGTGGTTTTACGTGCTGCCTGCATCCTACGGATGGGGCTTCACTTGCTTGCGCGGAGAGGTTGCTAGCATGTGCAGACTGGTGCTGGTCCATGGACTGGGGGTTGGAGACCCCTGCTCCAGTAGATGGAAGGAGTCAATGGGAAAAATGATGAAAGTCCAAAAAATATAGAGGGTTGCCTGCATCATAGCAATAGCACTTAGATTTATATACCGCTGTATATACAGCCTTTTTTACAGAATCTCTCAGCGGTTTACAGAATCATATTTGATTCCTAGTGGCATGTGCACATTCTTGTCATTTTCTCAGTAACAACAAATTGTTTCCCATGGCCTTTTTCCAGATGGTACATGTACATACGGTAGGCGTGTATGTGGCATAGAGCTCCCTGGAGCTTTCCATCCTGTAGTAAGCAAGCTGGACTCTGCTTTTCTCAGAGGAGACAAAGGTCAACCAGCTACTACATCTGCTGAGGCAATAACCTGAGAGGTCAGCCTAAGCTTATTAGTGTTAGGCATTATCTACTGACACTTCCTCCTCTTTCCCCATGCTGCCCACAGCAGGAAATAGCTATCAAAGTGCCTAATCTTTTGAAAGGATTAAACTTGTCAACTCAATTTTCAGAGGCTTTTTTGTGTGGTTTCCCCTAGGCTGATATATAAAGAGATTTTCACATAGCCACTTATGCTGCTTTTTTATCTTGTTGCCTTTTAGTGATAATTGTATTTGGTGAGATGGCTGCTTAGGATGGAAAATGCAGCCTCTCAAACAAACAACAATAAAACCAGGCAGAAAGATGGAAGAGAATCAACCCAATCAGCCACCTCTAGATGGACTTATCAGTCTGCATTTCAGGTTTTTATTTAAGTGAAACTCATACTATCAGTTAGAGATTTGTTCTGGACTATATCTCATCAATACATGGAAATAGGTAACCTGCAAAGAAAACAACAAGCTGAAAAGGGACTTTTATCTTTAAGAAAAAAATTACCATTGCTGTCTCAGGAGAAAAGGGGAAGGATACCTTCCCAGAACCATCTGATGTAGTGAACTTCAACTGATGAAAGTTTATGTCTTCTAATAAAATATGTTAGTTGAAGCTACCAGACTCTTCCTAATTTTTTTACTGCTATAGACTAATGTGGCTCCCTTCCTACTATGTGTCCCTGATGAAAAATGGCTGTTCTTTAGAGGTTCACATTGAAATGAAAGACTTAATTGTCATAAATAAAGGAAATCTGTTTTAATTTGGGTTCACAGATGGGGTACTAGCAAAAGCACTTAGACTTATATACAGCTTCACAGTGCTTTACAACCCTCTCTAAGTAGTTTGCAGAGTTAGCCTATTACCCCCAATAATCTGAGTCCTCATTTTACTGACCTCGGAAGGATGGAAGGCTGAGTCAACCTTGAGCTAGTGGGAACTGAACTCTGGCAGACAACAGAATCAGCCTCCAATACTGTATTCTAACCATTGCGCCACAACGCAGTGGTGAAAATAATAGCACATTTTCTTCCCCAACAATTTATGATAGGAATTATATAATATAATATGCTCTATGAGGGGAAGGTCATAAAGAATGGCATTTTTTGGGTGCTTAATAGCTTCTTATGGCAATGTTTAATACTTTGCAAAGTGCAGAGTGCTTCAAGCAAAAATTTGGATTTTTGATGAAGTAAAGAAATTCAGCTTGTGCTCTATGCAACGCCACTTATAATAAATAGCCTTATCACTTTGTTGGTTTTGAAAGGACAGGGTGGTTAATCAATGATAAGATGGGCTATACTGATGGGTAGTTTTTTATGTATCAGATACTTTTTACATTAGGAGTTTTAACCATAACTGGAAAGCCATAGAGGTCACTATTTATCCTCAAGATTACAGGGCACACATGATTGTGCTGCTTTCCCAAAATGGACCAATTTGGAAATTTAAAAACTTAAATGGATGCTATCTAAGGCGCTTGCTTATTAGCTTTCTCAAATTCCCTTGGGAGAGGCCACAGGAAATTTAAAAAGCAAGATTATATCAAGCACAGTGATATCAAGTGAGAAATAATCATTTGGTGGCTTTTTCTCCCAGGCAGAGAAATTTCATTTCCCAAATCATGGGTTGTTCCCTCTAATGCTTGACATGTGGTATTTATGGGCTAGCTTTTCTTTCCTCACCACAGTATAATTATCACTTGAGTTCTTAAAGGTATTTCCTAACAATTGCCCTAGTTTGTTAGGTAAGTAGCAGAAGATCAAGGATCTCTCCCCCCTCCCTCTCCCTCCTCTCTCTCTCTTTCTGTGTTTTGCCAAGCGCTCATAAAAACTGAAGACATTTCTGCTGCCTTAAGGAGGAATGCATTGTGTGTACATTCCATAATTAAGGAAACTTTAGAGAAGCACTAGGATTATGTGGAATTTTCAGAAATAAAATGGAATAAAAGTATGCATTTGCTTAAGCATTTTCACGCCTACATTTCAACAGCAATTTAATGCCTTGTCCATTTCTGCTTCCAGCTCTGTTGGGAATTCAGGATGCCAAAAGTTAATTAGGAACAAAGGGACAGGATGATAGCAGGAATGTTCATAAAAAGAACTGTCAATTCATTAACAAGATTTATTAATTGTCTTGCTTTTAGTCAGTACAAGAATCAAAACTGAGGAAAAGAATCTCAAGCAATTTCTTTAATTCATGTTTGCTTATAAACATTTTAGTGTATATCAGAATTTACTTTTTATAGTTTTTTTATAGTTTTCCCAATAAGATGTACATTTCTCAGCAAAAGTTCCTTTAATTTTTGATTTTTTTTGAAAAAGCTGAATGTTGAAACTATCACTTTCAAGTTCGCTCTGAGAACCTACACCTAAGGTTTCTTTTATGTTGCTTTGTTTACACTAGTAAAATGGGTTTTAGCATGTGTCCTGCCCACTACAGAGACCCCTTTCCACCATCACTTTGGTTTGAACTCTTGAGACAAAGCCAATAGATTTTCTGAGTCAAGAGACACCTTCACATTTCAGTGTTATGAGTTCAGATGAGAGGATTTCTTGCAATATAGAGATGCTTTAGAAGAGTCTGCATGCAGAACTGAAGTTATAAGAAGAGATGTCCAGGAGGGGAGTATTTCAGATTGGACCATTTTTTTCCACAAAGGGCTCTGGAGATAGCAATAGCAATATCACTTAGATTTATGTACCACTTCACAGTGCTTTACAGTTCTAAGCAGTTTACAGAGTCAGCATATTGGCCCCAACAATCTGGCTCCTCATTTTACCATCCTCAGAAGGATGGAAGGCTGAATTCACCTTGAGCTGGTCAGGATCAAACTCCTGGCAGTTGGCAGTCATGCAATACTGCATTCTAACCACTGCGCCACCAGGGCGCTTAAAGTCATGTCAACGTAAAGATAATATTGTGGATTTCTTAGCACAAAATTGAGATGAATCTATGTGGTTAAAATGATAATCCTTTTCAGAAATTTAAGAACAAAATGCATAAGTAGTGATGTCCTACCTTCCTTTCAAATTGTATTCTCATTCCTGGTAGCCTTCCCCCCACCCCCCTTCCCCAGCATCTGATTCAGCTGTTTTTTCCAGAACAAAATAAATTTCTGGAGCCAAAGTGTAAAACTGACATCAACAAAAAATATAATGTAAAATATACCTGAATAAGAGTCACCACATCTGAACCACTCTGTAACACAACTGCTGATTTAGTCAGTTTTTAATCTCTCCAAGCAACTGATGAAGATTATACTTTAATGTAATTGGAAAGGACCAAGTTTCAAATAAGACATTTCACATGCTTGTCACCATCATGACCAAAATATTAGTTTTAGTTCTGAGGTTTAGTCCCAATGTAAAGAATAGTGTATTGTATTATACTACATGAAATATATGATATCTATAGTGTGCCCAAATGTTATCCAAGAGCTGGCATTTCTGCTTTCTATTTGCCCTTTTACTGCTTGCCCCATTACCTAGTTCTTTTCTTCCTCCTCCACCTCCTCTACCACCTCCTCCTATTATTATTATTATTATTATTATTATTTTCACTGACCAAAATAAATAATTTGCTTACTATTTCCTGCTCGTTGTAAGATGTTAGAAAAACACTGTTTTGTAAAAGAGTACATATTTATAAAGGAATTTAATTGTTTTCTATTTGCTCTATATGCAATCCTCAATTTACAACCCCAATTGAGATCAGAACTCCCATCATTAAGCGATGCAGTTGTTAAGTGAATTGCACCTGTTTTTACACCCTTTTTTTTTTGCTGTGGTCATTAAATGGTAAGTTCTTAAATGAATTACATGATTGTTAGGTTAATTTGGCTTCCCTCATCGCCTCTGCTTGTTGAAATCCCCCTAGGAAGGTTGTAAATGGTATTGCATGATGCCAGGATGCTGCAACCATCGTAAATACATGCCAAAATTCAAGTGCCTGAATTTTGATAATGTCGCAGAGATGATGTGATGGTTGTAAGTGCACGGATAGGTTGTAACTTTTTCCGTGCCATTGTAACTTTGGTTGTTAAACAAATGGTTATACACTGAGGACCTGTACTATAATCCATTATTGCAGGAGTGCCCAGTCCCACTCTGTGGACCAGCACTGGGCTGCAGCATTCCAAAAACTGGTCCACACAAATAAATGGGATGCAGGCAGCACCTGAAACCAGCCCCCCACCCCACCCCACCCCACCCCGGTCTGCAGAAAAACCTGTC
>JANHZT010004181.1:57681-69245 GCA_032468215.1 Stegonotus admiraltiensis | reverse complement strand
GAAAGTCCCACAAGATCTTCACCTTCTCATTTTCTATAACTTTTTCCACTTTATTATTATTATTATTATTATTATTATTATTATTATTATTATTATTAATTTTGAAGTGCCTTCAAGTCAGTCTTGATTTTTGGCAACCTTTGGCTTTCTTTTAGGAATGATTTGTCACTGCCCTCTTCCTAGTGCTGAGAGACAATGATTGGCAGAAAAGTCACCCAGTTGGCTTTGTGACTAAGACAGAACTAGAATTCATGTCTTCCAATTCTAGTCTAGCACTTTTAACTACTAAATTAGCTTTCACCAAGTCTAATTACATTTAGGAAAATGAATACAGAAAAGAAACAATTTGAAGAAATGTTTGTCTTAAATGCAGCAAGATAATACTAGCTTATGGGTCTGCTTTCCATATATTTCCTGTACAATTATTGATAGAACTGAGACATAGAAGTGATTGTTATAGATCAACAATAGGTTTCCTTTTTTTCCTCTTAGCTTTGTTAAAGTCCAAATATTTCAGTATAGGCTGTGGTTGTTCCTTGTGGAAGAAGGCTGCAGTTAATATAAAAGTCTGCTATATAAACACAAATGACAGCCAGAACCAGAGCAAGCAGTGGCAGTTTTTAAAAAATGTGAAGAACCAGTGCTTTGCAGAGATGACAGAGGAACTAAAATCAGACTTAAACAAACCTGAGAAAACGTTTTCTGTTGCCTTGCTAGTTGGGGCAGATAGAAATGCCCTACCTCTTCACCCTTTTGCTCCTGATCTCCCAGAGTGGACAGGGAAGGATTAATATGAATATGATGTATGCACTGATGATTTTTTCTACTCAGGTAATGAAACATCTACTAACAAACAACCCAAATCAGAGAGCACCGAGGACTCCACAGTTCAACCCCAATGAAATTTATTCTCTTCCATTGATGTATGTCAGACATTGGGTTAAATTACATTGCTCTGTAAACCAAGAATCCTATAACATGATATTCCCAATTGCACAGAATGGAGCAACATTGTTAGTTACTTGTAATTGGACTTATCCTTCAAACCATTCCTTTGTATCTGAAGTGGTAAAGAGAGATTGGGGATTGAAGTTGCATCCCCACCTCTATGTATTATGAAAGCAAAAAATATATATGTTTTCATTAGATGCTCGTTTTGTTTGGAACTGGAAGCCCTTTCAAGGCCATAGCCACAAATAATTGATCATGCATTAACACCATGTAAAAGAGACAAATAAGGAGAAATATAAATCTATAGATGTTTGCTACAAGAGAAAGTTAGACTGAACAGAAGGTGAGCGTGAATATGGTAAAGAGCTGGGAATTTTTAGGAGTGGTGGTAGATAATAAATAATAACCCTAAAGGGAAGATACAAAGGTATGAGACAGAAAAGAAAGGTGCCTGAACACAGAAAGGCAAGAAGCCAAGGTAAGCCAGATGAGAAGACTGATGCACAGTATTTAAAACATGGTACTAAGCATCTTGCTGCAGTAGTTCTGCCAGTTTTACAGTAAGACTTCTGGAAAATATTTTTTCTGATTTTTCTACTGAAAGCTACTTCAAATGCCAAGGCTATAATATGAAGCTCCCTCTCTTCTACTTTTAAAGCTGAAGGCTTCCCACCAGACAGCCTTTTGATTCTCAGCTGCAGCCATGCTGATTGAGAAGTTCTAATCTGCAGTATGGAAGGCTTCCAGCTGGGAAAAGAAAGAATGGGATACAATGATGGGAACAGGATAAAAAGAATGGATTTCACTGTCCACCTACAATCTTGTCATATTATTATCACAGGGTGACACATCACTAGAAGGCTTGCATAAGAAAGCAAGCAAGGAAGGAACTCTGCTGGGTTCTAGCAACTAGAGTGATAGTGAGCCAAAAAAGAGAGGAGAAAATGTAATGGGGCAGATAAATATGAAGGTTGCCACATTTTCAGAGATGGCACAAAATAAGCAACTTCCAAATATTCAGGTTTGTGGATATCAGTTCCATGGAAGGCCTGCACAGATTCACAAAATGTTAGGCCTTCCTTTTTTTCTTTTCCCCACAGAATCAGTGGGAACAATCTCAGAGTTGCCTGTTTCCAAACTTCTAATAAAGCTCTTCGACTTCTGACTTCCCACAGCCTCTCTGCCAGCCTCACAGGCTTACAGGCAAGCTGTTTTATCTTTTTGTCCTGTGTTTGCCTATTTGTGACTTAAGAGAAAATAATGCATCTTCCTGGTAGGAACAGGTCATAGCAACAAAAATGTATCTTAAGACTCCACAGATCACTCCACACCTCCCAGACTCCCAAGAGGCATTTTTCCCAAGAAAATAAAAATGAAATAGTTATTACAAGCCACAAATACTTTACATGCAATAATTTTGTGAGAATGTTTATTTATTTACTTTTGGATATGGAGGCAACCCCACAATATGGTGCTCAGGAATGAAAAAGACTGTCACTTGGTGCATAGCTCTTTTGCTCCCTTTGATATAGAGAGAAATATATAATGAAAGCAATTCCCCTGGTTATTCTGACCCACATAGAGGGTCCTTACTCTCTGCATGTCTGAAGTTTGGCTTTTGCCAAACTTGCTTGGGATCCAAACTTCACACAAACTTGTGCAAGAAGCATTACTCTACAACTGCAAGAGAGAGTGCCGCAGAAATGTCAGCTTTTTTGCTGCCACTTTTCTCCTTTTGTGCCTCCTGCCTACTAGAAAAAAAGCAAAGCTTTTATTCCCCAAGAACAGCAGTGGGTGGTAAGCGAGGGGATCAGAGAGCACTAGGTGGGAGAAGCCATAAGCACATTCCTATTCTTGGTTGCATGTTAAAAGAAGCAGAACAATTCTCTAGATTGCCACCCTAGCAACCCTCTCATTCAGGCTGACCCTTACAAAGCTTAGCCCCACAGAGGGTAAGACAATATTCAGGCACAAGGCAGTCTTCTGTTGCAAGTCATTCTGTTTTATTATCACATTCTACTCACTGTACCATTCTACATTCTGAAAGTACTTTCAGCAGCGCATCAAGCTTTGGGGCTAACAACTTCATCCTATAGAACTGATTTATTTCCCCTGATTTCCTTAGTGGGAATATATTATTCTGTCTCCTGCTGTCTACCAGGCTGGGTAGCACACAGCCTGGAGACCACATCTGGGTCTTGGCAACTACCTCTCTGTCTCCCTGCTTGTGCTCCTTCAAACATTTGCTGCTCAGTTTGTTTCCCCAGCAAAATATTGTGCATTCCCTGGCAGCCCTCAAACAGCTGTTAGGCAATCTGCCCAGGGAAAGTGTACTATCTAAGTACACAAACATTTTTTTTCTCAACCCAATAACACTCACCTGCAGCTCTTTCAGCAGGCTGCCAGAGCTCTTTCCTGACAGAATTGTTGGGATGGGATGGGGAGAATCTCCTTCCCTCCTTCCACAAATCTGGTGGCTGAATATTGCAAACAGAATATTGATCTGCAGAAAGACTGCTGGGAGGGATGACAGTGAGGCTTTCTCTTCCAGTAAATTGGTTCAAAACATGGACGAGATAGAGATACTTGCTTGGATGTGTGAAAACTGGCATGGGGAGAAGGCTTATCTCAGATCATTCCCAACATATTTCCTCCAAGGGTGGTGTGGAAATAAGACAAGCCAATAAGACATAATTAAATCTGATGGCCAGGGCAGGCTAGTATGAATATGAAAAAGCACGGAGGATAAAATAAAATCCCTCAGCCCCACAGGACAAAATTATCATGGGCTGAATGTTATTTGCTCTGTATCGCTGTCTGGAAATCCTCCTGAAGATAGAATACCATGATACCTTTGAGAAACTAAGAGAACCAAAATAGATTGACATCTACTGTCTTTCATTGGGAGAAATTTTTCAGAGCAATCAAAGCAATTTCAGTACAAAAATTGCCTTATTTTAAGGTTAATACCAAACATAAATAATGAATAAAGTAAATAAAACTTAGTCTTCGAAAGGTTTTGGAAGAAGTTAATGTCTGCAGCAAAACAAAGGATGGGATAGAGGAGAGGAAGAGAAAGATTCATTACTATTTCAAGATGTACCAAAGGGTTTTTGAACATAGCAGCAGTGCAGGAGATAAAGCAGGCAGGGCTAGAACAATATGCATATTTAAAACCAGTCCTTTGGATCCACATTGTTTTTGATCCAGTATCTGAGCAACGCAAATCCCATTGCCTAAACAAGTAAACTGAGTGCTGAGCAACTGGGTAAATGCCTAGGCTAGGATGAAATAGTGGACACATTTTTAAAATGCAGAAAAGAAAGTAATTTAAAAAGATAATCTCTCAGGAAGCAGTCATGAGAGGTCTGTTCTCCATGGTGCTCTGCATAAAACACCTGTGGTAGCTATGACATGGTCTGCATTGGTGCCTGATTCACTGTGCTCTGAGCATCCTATAGAGAGGTATCCATTTCACCTGATAGAAACAGCTGTTTTGCACCTGCTCTTAGAGAGATGCCATGAACTGCAAGAAGGAAAGAAAGTTTCCTTTCTCGCTGCAAGTTCCTCAAATAAACAAACAGAAAGGTGCACTTGAGATGTATGGAGCGGCTGTGGCTGCTAATGAAATTGATTTTACCTTTTTGGGTAACTTGTCAGTAGGAACAGATTAGTTCTGCCTACTCTCTGCCTCTTCTTAATGAAAGAACTATGCCCAGTTACAGCATTATGCTGTTATTGTTACTGTTATTACTACTGATTGCATATGAAAACATAAAATAATTGGTATTTCCACCCCCACCCCCACTCCACTAGAAATGCTAGACTTACTCATCTAATTGAAATAGAATAAGTAAGAAAAAGAGTGGTGCGTCTTTCATTGCTTGTTTAATTCTTAACAGCAAACAGTATTTACTGTACTGCAAATAGTGTAAGCATGATGGGGGGTATGGCAGTGATCCAGGAATAGGCAAAGAGGATGTCAAGTTAGAAACAGACCAAGCAAAAATCAAGCACTCAAAACCTCAATTCTTTTACACAGAGTTCTAAAAGTTCCCAATGTCCCCACTTTCCTTAATAGAATCATTTAGACCCTCACAAAGTGCGAATAAGATGTATATACATTGCTACTTCTCATCTCCTCCAAGAAATATGGCAACCCCCCCCCCCCCCATTCTGGGCATCTCAAATATTCTAGTAGCCTGCTGGTGGTGATGCCCTCTCTCTTTCTTGTGCATTCAGTCCAAATATTTGGCAAGGCAGATTATACCACTGTAGATTGGGCAAGCAGTTATAATAGGCAGTTTGAATGATACAGAGAACAATATAAGACCTAGTCCTCGGCTGGATGGTTGCTATGGCATGCAATGGAAGAATCCTGCAAAAAGCTTAAAGTAAGTCTGGAGGGCAATACATGGGTATTTCTTGCCTTTTCAGACATAAGACTAGCAAGTCTATTCCCTACTGGAAAACATGTGCTTTGCTGCTGATCTGCTAGGATGACAAGGTTTCTGCTGGAATCCAGTGAAAAAAGGATGAAGACATGGGCAGAGCTGTTAAAGGGCATTGTGTATGCTCATGTATTTATGTGTAAGAGGATTTTTGGAGCAGGGGCAATTTTCAAACCAGAATCAGCACATAAAGGAGCATTTTGTAAGTGTGAGACTGAATGTTGAATGTTTTTGGAACTCCACCAAATTTTAATACAAAGTGATCTCACCTGAATTTCCTATTTTAATGTTGGAATATAATCTTAGATAGAAGCTATATGGATATTTATTTTTTCTGCTCTCAACGTCTCACTGTAGTTTTTCCTCTATACCCAGTTGAACCATTTGGGTTTTTTTGTTTTGTTTTGTTTTTGCAGAGGGCTTTTGAAATTCGACTGAAAGCTGCAAATTTGACAGAATTGTTCTATGTTCCATGAATCCCTGCACATACATTCACATCAAATCTGTAGGAGAATTGATCAAACCCACCCACCCATCCACTCATCCATCCAGTTTATAGAATGCCCAACTCCCAAGAGATACTGGTTTACAATACATAGAGAGAAGGGGACCCCAACCTCAAGCAATTAAAAAATGTGTATCCACAAGAGTAAAGCAATCAAACATATCCAAAGGTAATAAAAATTAACAAAGGCTTGGTATCCACCCTACCCCAAGTTTGGGAGTAGACTCACATTTTTAATGACTTCCAGAACAGCTGTAATATAAGACACATATGAATGGGGGGGATGCTCTTACAGAAGGCAGGCACCACAACAGAGGTTAACAGTTAACAGTAAAAGAGTTGGAAGGGACCTTGGAGGTCATCTAGTCCAACCCCCTGCTCATGCAGGAGACCTGTACTAGGGATTCGAACCGCCGAACTGCCGACCTTTCTGATTGACAAGCTCACTATCTTAGCCACTGAGCCACCTAGTCAGGCTAGGTGTGCTGTCCAGATCCTGAGATGATACTGTTTGATTGAGGGGACCTGGTGCATACACACTTTGCTCAATTTGACTGGGTGGGCAGAAACTATCAGACATAGCCTCTCAGACATAACCAGAGTCCACGCTGTGAACAGCTTTACAAATGACACACAACTGAATTGCAACTGGAGGTCAATTAGCAACTAGTACAATTCATGAAGCAGAGGTGATACATGGCACAATGTGACCAGCCACTGTTGCCCAGGCTACTGCATTCTGGACCAACTGATCTTTGAGGGTAGCCCCATATAGAACATATTGCAGTAATTCAGTCAAGAGGTGACAAGGGAATGAAGGGCTGCCTGACAGGATGGGCAGCAACTGGTGTACCATGTGGACCTGTGTAAAGGCCTTCTTGACTACAGCTATCACTTATTCTTGAGTAGGAGCTGTGAATTCAGAAAGACCCCCAGTTGCACACCAGTCTTGAATGGGAAGTATAGCCCCATATGAGACTAAATATGAACAATCCTCAGATATATGGAGCCCAAATAATCACAGCCAATTTTGTCAGAATTGAGCTACAGTCTGATCCTTCCCATCTAGTCTGCAAGAACTTTGAGACACTGAGTCAGGATATTGACAACATCACCTGGACAGCTCAGGTTTCAATTAAACATTAGTCAATGGACCTCAAATTGATGGATGAGCCTACCCAGCAGTTTCATGTACATTTTGAACAGGAAGGATGAAAGTATTGAGTCCTGAGGCACTCCACAGATGAGGGATTGGGAACATGACTTCTCCCCCTTCATCAAAATTCACTGTGACTGGCCAAGGAGAAAGCAGAAGCAACATAAAACAGTAACTCCCCCTCCCAGCGTGTCTAGAAGGATACTGTGATTGAAAGTGCAGAAAACCATTGAAAGATCACCTCCCCCACATCGCAACTCCAACAAAGGTAATCAGTACATGACTGTAGTGGATCCAAATAATCTACTTCCTCCAAAATCCTATGCAACTCTTACTAGAGTAAGTTCTTACAACTTTCCCTTTTAAAAAAGGGAGATAGGAGACGGAACAATAGCTATCCAGTATTGTTATATCCAGTAAGATCCCTCCCTTAGTGAAGCTGATAACATAGCCTGGGCCCAACTACCAGTCACTTCCCACTTTAATAATTCAGGAGAGTCCTGAGTCTAATAAACAAGTGGCTGACTCAGAGGACCTTGATCATGTCTTCAGGAGTCACAGGTTCAACTCCATCCAGATCATTCACAAGACTGTGCCCTAGGCACCTCAAATATTCCCACCTAGTTCTGAGCAAATCTGATCAATTTTGTCCCCAAACATCAAGAAAAATCCTCACAGCATCCTTGAAGATGTTCCTGTGGACCATCCCTGCCCAGCAGAGAATCCCTCATCTTAAATAGGGTCAAAATGGTTATTGTAATTTGCCCAGGTTTGTTTAAGATGGGTAGCCCTATAAATCTTTTAAATAAATAAATGGATAGCTTATTGGTGGATGCCACCAAACAAATGGGTCAAACCTGTAAAAACCCAGTAGGTGTCAAAATTACCATCTCAGAAGTAAGTATCTGGGAAAAGCAGAATCAACTGTTTCTTTGAACTATACCAAGAGGGGCAGATAAAAATATTTGTGCTAACTCCTCTAAGGTATATTAGGCCTTTTGCTTCATCAAGACAGCTAGACAGCCCAGCCTGTCTCCTTATGCTGTGGCTTTGCATAGTACAACCTACTTCTCTCTATCACTGCCTTGAAAACTGGAGCACATCAATTTTACAGTGTAGATGCTGTGCATTCAGCTGAAAACAAAAGCTGATAAAACATTGCATGTGTCTTCAAAAGTGTGCATTCCTAAATATCCAGCAGTCTTCCTCCTTATCTCTATCCTGATACTCTAAAGAGACTCAGGTACCTTTGGCAGGTGTGCTTATCTTTAAATAAACATCCACTGAGGCCCAACCTACACTTGGCGCTCATTCACATGGATGACACATCAATAGTAAGATTTATTTTTTAACAACAAAGCACTCTACTTGGCAGAAGCCCAAGAGAGTAGAAGCTCCCCATGGGAGCCCGAGAGAAGACAGTCACATTTTAATGATAATTATGGGACTGTCATCTAAAACAAGTTCCCAAGGCAGGAGGACTACAGAGAGATTAAGCTTGTGGGCTTTTGCACACCCAGGTGTTTGTATAGAAGAGTCCATAATTTTGAAGGGCTTCTTGCCCAACGCTGCCACAGGGTCACCAGAAAACAATGTACTGGTGAAAAAACTGACAGGGAATTTTGTACTCCAGGGAACCTGAAAGGTTAGCATTGGAAATTCAGCCAAGAGAACAGTGTAATATAGTTTCCATTTGTTTCCAGCATCAGAATCACAAGACACTGTGCACAGTTTTCAGCAATAATAATCAGGGGAGGCTCCAAGGGCCTCAAAAAGAGGAAGGGGACTAAATGTAGTCCTGCAGCTGCAAGTAGCCTGCTCTTATGTTTATTGCTTGTCCATAAAACTCTGTTTTATTATTGCAGGAAACAGGATGATCCACTAGGACTCACCCTGCGTTCTTCTCAATGGCAGGATTTTGCAAAGTCAGAGGACTCTTTCTTGGTCCATGTCCATGCAATAGGTTAGCTCTTTTGTAATCAGCTTAATAAACTTCATAATGTAATATCATTCTGCAATGTTATTATCCAGTCATGTAGTAAAATGTTGAACCAACAATTAAGAACAGTGCTAAAAATTAGCATCAACATCCTTAAGTTCCTATGGCTTAGTATTCGTGTCTTTTAAAATGTTAGCATTTTCTAATGAAACAAATGGAAAATTGATCTCCAGTCAGCTACACTATTTGCGACTAACCAATACAATAAAAAAAAATGATATAGGGAACAAAGAAATCCAATTGTATCTATTTAGCCACTCAAATTGGAACTGCATCCAATAAGAGTCTAGAGAACAGGGACAGGAATATTTGTGTTGATGGTAATAACCACAAGATTTTGAAGAGATGTGATACAGTAATCTAAGCATTTATTTCTACTGCCGCAATAAAATTCTACAGAAAAATGGAAACAAAAACATCCCAGCTCATATTTTCTATAGATCAAATGTTATTTTGTGTCTAGGATTATACAGACATGAGAATATTCCTGTATCCTGACATAATCTGCATGCAGAATTTGGTCCAAAAATATACTACAAGCCACAACAGCATGACTGCTAAAGCACTTGAATCCAACTATTTCTTGGAGTAGAATGCCCAACTTGAAAAATTTTGTCCTGATTCAGCCTTCAAAATCATATTATATGCTTTATGATAAGTCTATCAAATATTTAGCAAAGGAGCACTGTAAAATAAATAGCTCATAGTATTACTTGTAAAGAGAACAAGTTTGTTTTTAGGTTGTAACAAACTGGCAGAGGGCAGACTCTTTCATTCCTTCAGTGATGAAAAGTTTCCACAAATGAGACAGGAAGGGATATAATTTTCAGCTATTCTCATGCAACTCTACAAAAAAAAAGCTTTAGAAAATGGGGAGGACACCAAAGTTACAAGGAAGAGGGGAAATCAATAAGCCTTTGATCATAGAATGAAATTATTTACTTAACACTTAAAATTTTTTGGGGGGGGGGTTGCTTCTATATAAATTTTATTAAACAATTTAATATAAAAACCTAACATGAACTAATTCAGAAGAAAGAAAGGCAGAAATAATTCCGAAAGGATAAAAAATAAATAAATAAAAATATCAAAAGGAAGGACAAAAAGAAGTTTCTGATTTCCTTTGTTGCAAATACAGTATGTAGTTACAAGGTTACTCCATGATTATAAAAAGCTCACTTTTTTTTCTATTATCCATTTTTCCTAATCATCAATACCATGTCATAAGTGTATTTTTTTCTGTTTCATGCAATAAGTCTATAACTGTTTTCCAGTCAGGCACAAATGTAGATATTGTCTTTTCTCTAATCAAAGAAGTTAATTTAGCCATCTCTGCAGGTTTCATCATTTTCACCAATCATTCATCCATTGTGAATGTCATCTTGAACATTTCCACTTTTGAGCATAACATTTTTTTGTTACCTTATAATATTATATAGCTGTTCCAAGGCCCTTTGCTATTAGATGGCACCAACTGTGCAACAAGGCTTGAACGGATGGGAAGGGTGTGGATTTGTGCATGTGTGGCAGTGGTGGGTTTCACTTACTTTGCTACTGGTTCAGTTGCTTCACTCGCTCGTGCATCACTTCTGCGCATGCGCAGAGTGTATTTGATGATGTCCAGGTGGGTGGGTGGAGCCTCCCACCGCTGCTGCTACTGGTTTGCTCGAACCGGTAGCAACCCACCACTGATGTGTGAGTATATTTTTTTAGAGACTACAGAAAACCTGATGAAGGCCTGAAAAAGATCATTTCTGATCACAAACCACAGAGGAAAAGTCAGCTGTAGTAATATTTGGAACAAAAGCTGAAGAAACATAAAAGGCAGTTTAGCCTTGAATCCATTAGTTTATTAGATATCAATGGGTCCCTCCTGTATTTGACAAGAGAGAAATATCACACTGCTGAGTTGTCTTATCCACATCAGTTTGGCAAACGAGGAACAGAGACATCACAAAATCTTATTCAATTATTCAAAAACTAAGTAGCTCTCAGAGGGCTCTTTCCTCTGGAAACTCAACTCAAGGGCAACAAAATTCAAGGATTAATTACTGGCTGTATGCAAAGTATAGTCTTTTTTTAAAAAAAGCAAATTCATATAAAGTCACTTTCAAAAACTATTTGGAGGAAAGGATGTCTGTTAAATTTGAATTTACATCATTTACTTCAATACACATCCTTTGTGTAATTATGTAACTGATGTAAATGACATCATTTGTAGCTAAGCAGTTTAGCAGATATGGGTCTCACTGTGAAAGTTCTCTCACACTAAAGAAATAAAAGTAATGTGCATGTAATAAACATTTTAGCATTCATTTATTCTTACCAGGCTGATTTTATGCCCTTCTGTTTGTCATGGCTGAGAGGCTCAAAAGGGTGCATCTGGTCACTGTCACCCATTTAGCACCGCCCAGGGAGCACGTGTAGTTGAAGGAATGCTATGTATGCGGGCAATTAATAGGTATACAAATTATCAGCATTCAGTGAAGTTCTAGAACAGGG